>JASDQU010371813.1:111637-125283 GCA_032191745.1 Picea mariana | reverse complement strand
TTAAAAACTAATTTAAAAGAATTAATAAAAAAAATTTAATTAAGAGAAATTTAAAAAAAATTTAAAAATAATTGATTAATTTTTTTCAATTGAGGTTGGGCATCATGGGTGCAGGAGGCCCACGTGCCTGCCTCCCCCTAACGGTCATCCCTTAACCCTAATATCCTCCTCTTTATCTCTTCAAACCCTACCCTCTCTCCCCTTTACATTTTTTTTTTTTAAACACTCAGGGTGAAGGATGAGGTCGGCGGCCATGGCCATCACCCTGCTCGGCCGACCCCGTGTCCACAGTTTCAAGGTCTAGAGGGCATGTTGTGTATAGTGGTGCGTTCCCTTTTCTCCTCTGTGGCTTCTTCCTAGTGGCTTGGTGCTTGGTACGAGTTTCCATGGCCCCGGTTTGTTTTTTTGTTTTCTTAACTGCAGAACCGACTTAACCTGATTGGGTAGGGTTTTCTTTTCTGTTTGGATGTAGCTCCCGGGTGCACTTTATAATCCATCATGGGATCTATTTTAACTTATGTTTTACGAGCTCCATGCTTTATGTGTTATGGTGAGATGTGTGGCTACAGGTCGCGGGTTCAAAACCCATGAGCCCCCACTCAATTTTTTTTTGAGTTGGGCCCATGCATAATATGTTGTGCTTGGTACATTTAGCAGATAACAATCCCCTCATGGGCTCTTCCTTCCTCAAGTCTTGTGCTTAGTATTCACACGTAGTGCACTTTTTTTTTGTTCCCTTGTGGGACCGTATCCTCGTAGCCTGGTGCACTTGGACTTGGCTCTTGTGTGGCTAGCTTATATGTTCGGCGCTGGCTCAAGGGCGCTGTCTTGTATGTTCGGTGCTAGCTTGTATGTTTGGTGCCATCCCATGAGTTACTCCTTCAGATGACTTGGGCCTAGTGCCTGGGCTCTTTGTGTAAGGCTATGCGTTGCTTGGCTCATAGAAGTGGTGGCACAATGGTTAATGGTCCATAGTGAAAGCGCTAGACTTTGGCTTGGCTCGTGGACTTTGAGCTCAAGATGGTAAGCGCAGAAGAACTGCTTGAACAGTGATCATGAAATAGAGACTCGAGGCTGATTTGTGTTCTTGGGTTTGGTCGTGGAGTCAAATATTGGGCTCTCTTCGTAACACTACCTTGTGTGCGCACTATTTTCTGTTGAATTCTTAGTGTTCCATCTTTTCTTTTGCAAAATTTATTGTTACTTTTTTTGTTCTAGGAAGTCAATTTCGTCTTCCTCCGTAGTGGAAAGAGGTGGTGCCGTATGGCAAGAAGTTTTGGTTTGTAGTGTGTGTGTTATTGAGTTCCTGTGGTTTTATGTGTGGGATTGGACGCGTAGTGGTTTTGGTTTCCCATTTTGGGTTCCTCTTTGTGATTTAACAAAGGCTCGCGGGCTTGGTGTGTTGGACTGTGTGCTGGTGCGCTGGATGCGTTGTGCATAAATAATACAGCTTGTGGGATCATCCCTTGGTCATGGGCTTGGTCTTGAGCTAACTTGTGTATTGTTTTGGCAAGTGACTTGGTAATTGATTCTTGTCTTGGGTTTCAATGGTTGGTTTGAATGCTTAGAGATTGGGCCTCGAGCCCTATATTTTCTGTATTTTCTTTATTACTTTTTTTTTTAATATATATAAATGCGTTGTGCACAATACTCTGCCCTCGTGGGATTCTCCTCCATGTGACTTGGTTTGACGTTGGGTACTTATGCACTGGGTTGTGTTGTATGTTGATGCATGTCCCAACAAGTGTGGACTTGGATCTCAGTGCGTTGGGTTGTGTAATATTGATTTTTTTTTTTGTTCTTATAAAACAAAAATGCTACACTATCTAATATCTCTTATTCAAGAGAATTATTGAGTTGTTCTAAAGTGCATTGATGATATCTGTATTCAATTAAAAGAGGAGTTGTTAAACTATAGATTGATTACCCTTATTGTTACCATATCCTTACGATATTGTAATTTTAATTCTCGAACTATTGCTCAATATTGTACTATTATCCCTTTTCTAGAATTTACCTTTCCTTTAGTACTCAGATGTTACTTGTATGTATGCGAGGGTTCAAATTAAAATCTGTGTTTAAAATTATAGGAATCAATGGTATACTACACTTGATTATTCTAGACTAAATCCTTATATTACTTCCAAATCCTTAATTTCGTGTTGAAATAGAAGTTGTATTATATAATAGTCACACGAGTCCTATATTATGTTATCTTGTTCTTAAGTGTAATATTTATAAAACCACTTACAAGTTTGAAGCTTTTACAGGTGAGGCTTCTTACATACAAGTGAGGCTCCTTACAGGTTCTAAGGTGAACATGCCTCCTTCAAACTTACAATAGTTTCTAAGGTTTTTTTTTTTTGGTTGATTTTTGGGTCAATTCTGAGTAGGTGGGTAGGTGCTTTGGCCCCAGATTTTAAACTAGAGCTTTGATACCATGTGTAAGGTCCTATCTAACATAAACTAAAATTTAATAAATTTAAACATAAAATTTCTATCATAATTTCTTTACGGTTTTATATTCAACAAACTAACAGTTCATGGTTCAGCAAATTCAAATGAGCAGCATGATATAAAAATCATATTAAAAAAAAAAACATACACAACATAGTAAAATAATGAACCATCATAACGATAATGACATGCCATAATAATGAACATAAATACCTCTCAAGTGATGTTGCTTCCCCAACTCTGTCTGTCTAAGCTGCTCTGCCCAAACTCTGACCAAGCTGCTCTACCCAAACTTTGCCCAAAATTGAATCTTTCCTCCCAGCCAACTAGGAACAGAGCCTATCCGGCTCCCTAGCTCCAGGATTCCGTAAGGATTCTTTCCCCCCGAGCCCAAAACTCCCAGCAATAGATGCTCCCCTATAACAGTCCAACAAATTCCTCAAGCCAAAAACCAAAAATACATTTTTCCAATCCCTCCCTCTAAAAATGCTCCAATACAATCTCCTAATATCAAAATAATTCTCCCTGCCCCCAAAATCCCAAAAGTCCTCCTCTCGAATGTCTTTGCCTCCTCATATCCTCCTTCCCATTCACCGCCTCCTCCCTTCATTCAATGCCATCCACCTTATCCCTCCATTCAATGCCAACCACCTTACCCCTTCTCCTTAATGGTTCCCTCCTTCAACACGTTAAATTTTCTTTTAATAAATTAAAATTTATTAAAATTACATTCATTACCCAAATATTTAATGAGTTAATTAATTAATTAATCAATTAATTAATATAGATTAAACAATTAATAATTCAGGACAATTAATTAATTAATTAATTATTTAAACTTAATATACTTTAAACAATTATTTAACTATGACAAATAATTATTTAACTAGGGTTGTTACAGACTTGCAACATTATTTCCATCCTTTGAGATTGAGGGACTTACTTCATGCTTCTTTGAAGTGCTTACTTCAACACGTGTAGCTTCTTTCTTGTATCCAATACCTGATTTATCATTTGGTGATCTTTGACTATCCAAGATCTCATTCAATATTGTTGAGCTATTCAAGAATTTATTTGACTTCTCTACTTTCTTTCTAAGATCAATAACTTCAACTTCCAACTTATGACATGACTCTTCCTTTTCATTTACTTGATTCCTTAGTAATTCTTCTACCCTTTTTGCTTCTTCAATTTGGGTCTTGAGATGGACATTAACTTCAACAATTTTGCTAATCTCATCATCTAGATTCTTATTTTCTTTTATTTCATTATTTAGTATTTTGATCTCTTCTTCTTTTTCTTCTAATTGAGTCTTTTTACTTTATTCTTGTTCCTTGAGCATTTCCTTTAACTTCAATATATGTCTTTGATTCTTTTTAAGAAACCTTTAGTGTTCTTAGAAAGATAGCTATATTCTATGTAACAATGGTCATAGTTGTATTCAAATAGACCCCATTCTACTTTCCTTTTAAGCTCTGATAGTTCTTCTTCTACTTCTTCCACGGGATAATTATAATCTAATTCTACACAAACTATTTCGAGCTTTTCTTCTTCACTTGTAGAGAAATATTCAACATCATCACTTTTTGAAATATTGCAATCAGGGGATTTTGGAGATTCTTTACCTTCATTGATATTGTTGGAATTGTCTTCAAGGTCTTCCTTTTTGCTTTGGTATGTCTTCTCTAGATTTATCCCTATATCCTTGGTGGAAGTGCATTGTCCCATGATCTCTTTGATAGAACTTGAGAGTCCACTAAGAATGGTATTGAGAGCCAATGGATCATTCTTCTTTTCTTCTCTTTGAGCTGAAAACTTTGACTTGTTCTTCAAAGAAACCGATCCACCAATAGCTGCTTTACAAACACCCGCTCCTATTTCCTTCAAATGCACTTTCATTTCTATTATCCATGTAAAATGATTTTCCCCATTAAGAATTGGAACTTCATCATCCATTTGTGTGTCCATGGATCTACTCCAAGCTTGTTAAGGCTTATAGTGAAGGCCTACTCTGATACCAATTGTTGGATACACTGACCACACTGAGAGGGGGGGGGGGGNTAGGGATATTTTTCAAACTTCCCTTCACAAAACTTATTATCTAGCAATCACCAATTACTCAACATTCATTACTGTCATTTATAATTAGTTGCATGTGAACATATATCAACAACATATAACATCAACATATATCATCAATAAGTCATCACCACAAGGAACACAAAGAACACAAGATGTGTGTACAATTTTATTTGTATTACGGACTACAGTCCTTGGGTTATCAACAACAACTGAATAGAGTTACCACTCCACAAGAGAACCAACTCTATAATGCAAGACTTAGCTTACACAACTCAACACCAACTGAGAAGAGGAACCAATCCTCAATAGATACCAATCTATCAATAGGTACACAACTTGTCAGTAGTGCAACATGCATATGTACGTGCCCTACTAGTAGTACAACTCGCGTATGTATGCGGCCAGTTTGTACTACAACCTGCATATGCCTTAAGGTTTTCTCTCTATGAAAAACTCATATCCTTTGCATCCTTCAGTCACATCTACTTCTATCTTTCACTGTCCCATATGAACCATAACCAATCACAACACATCTATGCTCTCCCACATCTTACTCATGCTCCTCAACTATACAATATGAATGCTACTTAATAATGTATAAGGAACCAATATACTATGACAATCATATCAGTACTGAACCATACAAGTGTTTCTCACTCTATCAATCAACCGACATAACTATATCACAATAGCCATAACAAGAATGCCTTAATCCCTCACCATACACTAAGCAAGAGTATCCATCAAGACAAATATGTAACCACACCAGAGTTTCTATGGAAGATCTGAGCCCATAAAATGCAGATCTGGAACTTGCTTTAGAATTCAAGAACCTGACATCAACTCACACTCAAGTCTCCATGAATTTATCCAACTGTACGTGTTCTGCATTCCTTCAGCCTTATGAAAAAATTTGATGCGTCCACGAGATCCTCCAATCAATCTCTCTCTCAAAATATATCTTCAAGCTATGCTCACGAGATGATTTTCACAAGAGACCTTTGCTTCTTATTGATACTCTCCAAGTAGCTTCCTTAGAAGCATCTTCTGGGCCACTTTGTCCACATAGTCACCTATGTCCAACTTTGCCCAATTTTCCACTTGTCCATGTATCCAATAGCCACTTGACCAATTAACCCATTTTCCTCATTTTAGGGTTAACCTTCTTATAACCACTTTCCATAATTATAAAGTTCTCCACATACTTTATTATTTAAATAATCCTCCTTGACTTTGTCACTTCACTTTATTATTTAAATAATCGTCTTTGATTTTGTCACTTCACTTTAATATTTAAATAATCCTCTTTGACTTTGTCACTTTATTATTTAAATAATCCTCTTTGACTTTGTCACTTCACTTTATTATTTAAATAATCCTCTTTGATTTTGTCACTTCACTTTATTATTTAAATAATCCTCCTTGACTTTGTCACTTCACTTTATTATTTAAATAATCCTCTTTGATTTTGTCACTTCACTTTAATATTTAAATAATCCTCTTTGACTTTGCCACTTTATTATTTAAATAATCCTCATTGACTTTGTCACTTCACTTTATTATTTAAATAATCCTCTTTGATTTTGTCACTTCACTTTATTACTTAAATAATCTCTTCTTTGCAAGAACTTTGACTTCTTTGACCTTTTGGGGCTTCAAGCCAACATATGAGGGTCCTCCAACTTTGTAAGGCCATAACTCTCAAACCGTGAGGAGTTATGTGACATTCCACATACCACCTAAAATGGATTGACAAACACTATCCATCTAGGATAGTTTCACTAACAAATTCATTGATCTTCATCTCATTATTCCACAATTAAGCATGGGTTCTCTAACCATACTACTAGGATAAATCAACCACAAAGCGTCTTCTCGTGAGGGATTTCACCATAAGGGGACAACTTTGGAGTTCACTGCAAAGCATCTTCCTGTGAGGGATTTTACCATAAGGGGACCACTTTGGAGTTCATTCATTTGTACAACCATGACAAGACAATAATGAGTCATATTTACATCAATCCAAATACAACTCATTGATCCATATTCATCTATGCATACGAATATGAATCCTCTTGACATAAATCCATTGACATCAAGGTCAATACATGATCCATCAATCAAGGTCAATACATGATCAATCAATCACTACATCAATATACTATGACAATGCATTGTTCCTTTGACATCAATCCTTTGGCATCAATGACAAGATGATCCAACAAGTACGATAGAAATGTCATTCATGATGTGAGAAGAAATACTTATACCATGGAGAAGAATGGTAGGATGCACATGTTTCTACCAATTGAAGAGAATAAAATGAAGGATGGAGCCATCACAAGCATACTTCTCATGAGTGGAAAGGAACTCCTGAACGAAGTCAAGAAGGAACAGGAGATGCCACTTGTTGTAGTGAGGAAGCCAAGGGTTATCCTTACAAGTACTTCTTTGGAAGATTTGCCTAAGGAAATCCAGAAACTGTTAGAGAATTTTGTTGACATAGTAGTGGATGAGTTTCCAAGCTCATTCCCACCTATCAAGAGTATCAACCATCACATTGATTTGATGCCGTGAGAAAGCCTGCCGAATAAAGTAGCATACAGGTTGACACCTCAAGAGAATGAGGACATGAAAAGACAGGTTCAGGATCTGCTAGATAAAGGATTGGTTAGAGAAATCTTGAGTCCATGTGCAGTACTAACTATATTAAGTCTGAAGAAGGATGGAGGATGGAGAATGTGTATATACTCAAGAGCCATAAACACGATCACCATCAGATATAGATTTCCATTGTCGAGGATGGATGATTTGATGGATTGTTTGACTGGAGCAAACTATTTTTCAAAGATAGATTTGAAAAGTGGATATCAATAGATAAGGATGAGAGAAGGTGATGAGTGGAAAACAACATTCAAGACAAATAAGGGATTGTATGAATAGATTTTTATTCCATTTGGCTTAACAAACGCCCCGAGTAATTTCATGAGACTGATGAATGAAGTGTTAAAATATTTCATTGGCAAGTTCATGATTGTATATTTGGATGATATACTGGTCTTTAGAAAGACTAAAGATGAGCACTTGAGACATTTAACGTTGGTGATGAGGAGGTTACAGAAGAGGAGTTGTTGATTAATTTGAAAAATTCCTCTTTCATGAAGACATAACTCATATATTTGGGTTTTGTGATTTCTTCAAATGAATTGAATATGGATCCCTAAAAGGTGAAAGCAATTAGAGAATGGTCATCAACAAGGAGTATATTTGAGGTGAGAAGCTTCCATGGATTAGGGAGTTTCTATCGTAAATTCATCAAAATATTTAGTGGGATTAGGTCTCAAATGATGGATATAGTGAAGAAAAGACACAAGTCTTTCAAATGAACAAAAAAGGCTAAGAAGAGCCTCAATATATTGAAGGAGAACGTAACAAAACCACTGATTCTGGTATTACTGGATTTCAGAAAGACATTTCAGGTAAGATGTGATGCAAGTGGAGTTGCAATTGGAGCAGTCTTAAGCCAAGATAATAGGCATGTTGCATATTTCAGCGAGAAGCTGAACAAAGATAAAAATAAGTAATTCACATATGCCAAAGAGTTCCATGCCATAATTCAATCCTTAAAGAAATGGAGGCACTATCTTGTTCCGAAGGAGTTTGTTTTGTATAGCGATAATCAAGCTTTACAATTCATAACTAGATAGGAGAAGTTAAACCAGAGACATGCCAAGTGGATAGAGTTTATGTAGAATTTCACCTTTGTCATTAAACATATTTTTGGAAATGCTAACAAGGTTGCTGATGCATTGAGCAGGAGATGTCTAACTCTCCATGAATTTCAAGTGAAGACCTTGGGGTTTGATGACCTTAAGGAAATGTATCACATTGATCCAAATTTCAGAGAAGCGTATGAAGCATGTGCGAATACTATACTCAGAGACAAAAGCCAGTGAGACAGATATCTTATTTAGGATGGGTTGTTGTTCGAAGGATGCCAGTTGTGCATACCAAAGTGTTTGATGAGGGAAAATTTGCTGAAGGAAAAACATAGTGGAGGTCTAGCAAGACATTTCAGCCATGACAAAACATTTGCTCAGTTGAACGGTTTGTATTATTGGCCAAGTATGAGAGCAGAGGTGAAGATGTTCATAAACATGTGTAATATTTATCAGTATGCCAAGGGGAAGAAGCAGAATACGGGGCTGTATCAAACATTTCCTATTCCATAGAGGCCTTGGGATGCAATAAGCATGGATTTTGTGTTAGGATTGCCAAGGGCACAAAGAGGAAGGGATTCCATATTTGAGGTAGTCAAAATATTTTCAAATATGGAACACTTTATCCCATGCCAAAAGACTAGTGATGCAACACACATTGCAAATTTGTTTTTCAAGAAAATTGTGAGACTCCATGGATTTCCCAGGAGTATTGTTTTAGACAGGGACACCAAATTTGTTGGTCATTTCTGGAGGACATTATGGAAGAAGATGGGGATAGAGATATCTTTTAGTTTTTCATATCACCTGGAAACAGATGGACATACCAAAGTGGTGAATCAAACTTTAGGATATTTGTTGAGGAGTTTGGTCACTGAACACCATAGTCAATGGGATCATATTCTAGCACAAGCAGAGTTTGCATATAATGACTCCGTGAATAGAATCACTGGGAGAATTCCATTTCAGATAGTGTATGGAATGAATCCGACAGGAGTGTTGGAGTTGAGATATCTGAAGCAGAGAGAATTTAGGAGTGCTGGAGCCAAAGAATTCGTTGTAAAAATGTAGGAACTTCATAATCAGATCAAGGAGCAGTTGAAGAAGAGCAATAATGAATAAAAACATAGAGATTATCCACATAGGAGAAAGATTGAATTTGAAGTCGGAGATCAAGTTCTAGCACATTTAAGGAAGGAAAGGTTCCCAAGGGGAACATATAATAAGATGAAGTTGAAAAAGATAGGACTATGCAAAATCCTGAGAAGATTTGGTGAGAATGCTTATGATATAGAGCTTCCAGAATATGTGGGTATATCACCCATATTCAATAATGTAGACCTGTATCTGTATAGGGAATATGGAGCCATAGGATTTTAAGATCAAAAGAAGATCCAATGGGAGAAACAAAGTCCTATAGTAGAGAAGACGCAGATGGAGAAAATCATAGATCAATGAATTGGTAAGAAGACTAGAAGGAAAACATATTTTGAATATTTGTAAAGAGAAAAGGACAACCAGTGGAAGATGCCAATTGGGTTGGTGAAGTGGATATACATAAGCATGGAAAGTCATTGCAGGAGCTCATGGATAGGAATCCATGAATTTTTCAGCCAAAGGAGTATGATGCAGGAGCATCTCCAACAAAGAACAAGCGAAGGATAGCTAGGTGCACTAGCACACATTTTGAAGACATTTAAATTTTGAATAATGTGTATCACACAAATATTTTGAAAGGAGTTGTAATTAAAGAACATCTTTAAATGTTTTGGAGCTGGATGGCTCATGATGACATCGAGGAATTTTTTTTCTTTTAATGTAGCCAAGTGCAGTACAAATTTGATGTGTTCGATCTAATCTATATGTCACCAATGTTTATTGTAATAAATGTTAGTAGCTGATAGATTTTAATTTGATAATTTATCTTTAGATTAGTTGGAGGGAAGAGATCGAAGATGCCTCTTGTATAAAATCTTTGTATTGTTTCCTAGTAGAGGTTGTTGAAAGGCTGCTACTAGAGGATAGTTGTTAGGCTGTTGAGTCTATTGTGCAGGTTGCCATTGTAGCAGAGAGCTGAGAGATAATGAAAAGAAGTGTACGAATATGTGTAATTTTCAGTTGAACAAATATAAAAAAATAGTATTGTCCCAAATGGGTGGTGTTGATGCATCTATCTGGATGAGTGAATGGTAGACTTTCTTCTTTATTTTCAATTCTATGTTGTTTCTTATTCTCGTAACTATGCATGCATTTACATGGCGAGATGTATGAATCTGTGAAATTTTAAATAAGTTTAAATTGTTTCTCTTCTTTGAGTGAGTGCAAGGTGTGCATAGTGTCCGCAAGATGTGCATGACCGGGTATGTCTCGACTCGAAGTTCAGAAGAGGTAGCATGAAACTTGTTAAATTATGAGCTTGATATCTTATGCAGATTAATTCTTTTATTTTCTTCAACACTTTGATTCCATCTTAATACACTTCAACAATACCAAATCATAACCGAATAACAATAACTATGTATATAAGTAAGCGTGCACATCAACAACACATATACCCTAGGGAAACCCTGTACACGGAGAAAACCCCTAGAAAATGATATTCCTTTATTTCATTAATAATGTAATATCACTTACAAATATCCACCATGAATGTTCTGCTCTTAAATATCTTGCCAAGATGACTCTGACCTAACAAAGACCTAAGAGACCTTGCTAAAATACACCTCTGATATGCTGTCTCTATTGTTGAAATACACCACTGATATGCTACTAATATACGCCTCTGATATGCAGCCTCTATTGTTGATATATAACACTGATATGATTCTTTGGTATGCTGCCTCTTTATCATTGATATGCGCCTCTATTGCTTCACTCTTAACCTACATATCAAACTATGTTGAAGAGAGGGGTTGACCTTTGTTTATATAGGCTCAAGAGGAGAAGAGGATATTCTCGAAATATTAACTTGTTTGCATGCTTTAATCATAAATCAGCTTCATACCTTAGTTTGAACTTAGAACTAGACTTGACACTGGTATACTTTAGTTCGAAAATAGAACTAGACTTGAGACTTCAGTTACAACTCAGCATTACACTTTAGTTCAAAATTAGAACTAGACTTGAGACTGGTATACTTTAGTTCAAAAATAGAACTAGACTTGAGACTTTAGTTACAATTCAACATTACACTTTAGTTCGAAAATAGAACTAGACTTAAGACTTCAATTACAACTCAACTTTACACTGTAGTTAAAAAATATAACTAGACTTGATACTTCAGTTACAACTCAACATTACACTTTAGTTCGAAAATAGAAATAGTCTTAAGACTTCAGTTACTACTCAGTTTTACACTTTAGTTCGAAAATAGAACTAGACTTGAGACTTCAGTTACAACTCGACTCTTTATAAGGAAATTCAAAATTCTCTTCATGGTGGATAATGTTCCACATGCCAATGCACTAGATCAATACATTTATATCATTTGCAATATTAGGAATATCGTTTGTTTCTAGCTCATAGGAATTTTATATTCAACCTAGATTTTGCTATATGCCTTGACTTTTTCTCATGATTCACAAGGTTTTTCTAGGATCACAGAGGTTGTATGTTCCCCCTAACGTTTGCACTAGTCTATATATGCTCACAGAGGTTGTACGTTCCCCCTGAATTCTACACTAGACTGTCTATGCTCGCAGAGGTTGTACATTCCCCCTGAGTTTTACATTAGACTCACATAACATCTCATTCATCCTAACTTTTTCTTTGACTCACAGAGGTTGTACGTTCCCCCTGGCTTTTGTCAATATCTCACAAGACTGCTTGATTCTCCAAATCTCCCTAGCTAGCCTCAGGGTGGACCATATGGTCTCTCATTGGAGAATGATTGTCGATGCTGCTAGATTTAACACTCGCTCTCAATGAGGGATTCATTCTCAGCCACACCAAGCTTGCCTCTCAGATGCACAAACTGTCTTGAGGTCAGAGGCTTGGTCAAGATATCAGCTACCTGATCGCTCATGGATATGTATTGTAACTTGATGGCAACACCCCCTACCTCAGTAGGTTCTGCACGACCTCTCGGTCTAAGGATCATTCTTGATTTTACCTCTGAGATGAAATGGCTCTTCCAGATCCCTATTGGAACCTTAAATTCTATCCACAGGTCCTTTTTCTGAACCTCCACCTGCGTGTAACATACACCAGGTGCAAGATTAGCCACTCATGGTATCTGTGCATGACCATTGTCTTTTTCCAAAATGTAATTTTAGATTTCGGGACCCCCCGAGTCTTGATATTGAGAGCCCTTGACTCTTCGATCTCCTGACACCCGAAATGCTGATCTTCCGAAACGGATTTACCTGTGAAGATTAGTCCCTTGCCAATCTTTGGTCATGTGACCACTCTTCATATGAGCGTAGTCTTCTTCAGAACTTTCAACTCCGTGAGCCCCGACACTTAGTCCTCCGGACAGTCGAAGTGTTGATCCCCGAAATGCCAAAATCTCTGGCCCAACTTTCCCCTCTCAAAAGGATGTGTTTCCTCGTCTCGTCATGTTTCATGAATTCGGAACTCCCGATGTCAAGTATCTTGCTTCCTATCTACGAGATCCCCGAAATTCCGAATCCCGATATCCTGATACCCGGTATGCCGAAAAACCCGTAACTCTGTTCCGTGGCTGGCGCTATTCCTTTAGCACTTTCAGGTTATCATGTTTCGCGACCCCTGTTGCAAGACCTCTACTCCGTCAAGTTCCTGATACCTGAAGTACCAAAATAGTCCTTTCGAGGATTTTCCCTGATGCCTTGATCACTGCCATGTGTCCTCCTACTTGGACGGTCCTGATCCCTTCGGGATTTCGCAACCCGTGACCTCTTTCCTCCCGGTCTCCCAGTCTCCTATCCTCAGATCCTTTAAAGTTTCGAACCCTGAAATTTCGATGCCTTCATCGTTTCAGGACTTTTCGAGTTTGCCTTTCTACTTGCGAGGGTTTAAACCTTATTCTCCTTTCAACAGATCCAATGGCTATCAGTTGTATGAGCTAGATATGACACCCAAGATCTACTCTTTTCCACTGTGCTCTCCTGCTGCTTCCTGGACGTGAAACTTCAACGGTCTAGATCTTATCATCATCTGATTTGATGGCAGCTGTGCTTCCCTCCTTGTGAACGCTCTATTCCTTCCTGAACCTTGGAAGAATTCAACTTATCGAAGGCCTCAGCCTTTGCTTCCTACTACTATGAAGACTGTGACTTCAGCTTATGTCGATGTTCTTGAACCCGTTGAACTTCCTAAGCTTCCTCAGACTCAAACCCTCCAAAGGGTCTCCTTTCAGCCTCTACAACCTCTCGGCTATGGCCTATGCATGAAAACACTCTCTCTACT
>JASDQU010371813.1:62082-103667 GCA_032191745.1 Picea mariana | reverse complement strand
ATATTTTTTTTTACAGTCCGGTGCGTGGTAGAAATGGTGGGGTTGTAGCGAAATAGAACACGACTGCCATTCATGTGACTGCGCCTTGCCTGACACGTTCCCTTGTCTGGCGCCGTATGGTCTTTTCCTTAATTCGCTGGTCTTGATTGAAGCGTTGCACATTAATTTAAATGTGTGTAAATGACAAGAGTCCAGTTTAATTATGCCTTGGGAAATTTTCAATTGTTTCGATTGCCGGTGTATTTAATTCCTCAACTACAATGCTATTTCCCTAGACCTTGAGTCATCGGCTGCACCCATAAAGAAATCCCCCTTTTCATTGAGTCTTGGGCCGAGAAATCATACCTACGTCCAAAGGTCAAACAATTTATTAATTTCTTGGTTTAGCGCTCTCTTATTCCTAGCGTTTTCATCCATTCGTTTGGCGTGCTGTGTTAATTCACTGCTATAGCCATGGTTCGAGCCTTTATAAATTTTATACATGGAGAGAAACGCGTCCAAGGCGCCTCCAACCCTGGAGTTTATCCATTCAATGCATTCTTTTATATTTAGATGTAGTTAGTATTTACAACCATAGCCAATCCTTTTAGTGCCTTACTATCCATCAACCATAGCGATTTACACAAATGCTAGTTCACTGGCGAAATCTTGTTGTCTAAACTATTCCAAGCAATCCGCCTTCAACCGTGTCTATTCATACAGCGTTGGGATTAACCATTTAACCTCTTCTACGTTGTTTGTTTATCCCAGCGATTGATGGTTAGTGTTTCCGGCGTCGAATTCTAGTTCTGTGTTTTATTTGATCGCATCTTAATGGTTGTGTTGTTTACGTTTGCTGTAAATTCAGTTTCTGTGCCCACCTTGATTGCGTTTGAATAACCTCGTCTTGCATTTACCTGCCCATTCCTGAGCATGGACGACGCCCCTGTACCCATTAATGGCATTCAATATGACTGTGTTGGTTATAATGGCTCTTATTTATGTCTGTCGGATATGAGTATTGACTCAAGGTTCGGTCCAAAATGAGTAATGTTTCAGTAGAACGGTATGATTTTTTCCTTTTAAATTTCGTGATTTAAAAAAAAAAATATCGCTAATTTATATATTGACATATCGGTCTGTGTTTTCCTGCCAATTCTTGAGCATGGACGACGCCCCTGTACCCATTAATGGCATTCAATATGACTGTGTTGGTTATAAGGGATCTTATTTACGACTATCGGATATGAGTATTGACTCAAGGTTCGGTCCAAAATGAGTAATGTTTCAGTAGAACAGTATGAGTTTTGCCTTTTTAAAATTTTTCATTTAAAAAAAAAATATTGCTAATTTATATATTGCCTTTTTAATTTTGATACTTTTAAATGTGTCCCTTTTAAACGTTATCATTTTTATATACTGACAGTTTTTAACCATGATGTTACCTTGTTATTTTAATTATGACATTAATTATGAATCTGAGGTCATCTTTATATATTGACAATGAGTATTGTCTTTTTTTTTAACTTTGTCATTTTTAAAAAAAGAAAAAAAAAACATCACTATTTTATATATTGTCTTTTTAAATTTTGATACCTTTAAATGTGACATTTTAAATATGGTCATTTTTATATATTAACAGTTTTAACCATGATGTTACCTTGTTATTTTAATTATGACATTAATTATGAATCTGAGGTTATCTTTATATATTGACAATGAGTATTGTCTTTTTTTTCAACTTTGTCATTTTTAAAAAAAGAAAAAAAAACATCGCTATTTTATATATTGTCTTTTTAAATTTTGATACCTTTAAATGTGACATTTTAAATATGGTCATTTTTTTATATATTGACAGTTTTAACCATGATGTTACCTTGTTATTTCCATTATGACGTTAACTATAAATATGAGGTTATCTTTATATATTGACCATAGGGTAAGGGTATTGTCTTTTTAGTGGAATTGTTACTACCATTTTACTGTTGTGAATAATGTAAATTGACACGGTGATCAAATGTTGGGTGACTGTAATTTTTATTGTTAAGGTGATATGTAAAGGTAACGCTATGGTTCACATTGTTTTTGAAATATGTAAGGGTATTGTTTTGCAACATAGTATAGAGTGTAGATTGGGTAGATAACTTACAAGAAGGAATGGCGTTGTTATTATTGCATTATTAATGAAATTTATGATCTTAAATGACATCGAGTTGTGAGATCCTCATGTTTATTTGAATGTTCTATCTAGTAAGGTCATTGTAAATCTTATGGTTGTAGCATATAAGAGGGATGGTAATTGTAAATCATGGCCCAGATATGTGATATAAATGTAAGGTGTTTAATATTTCATGGCAGTGTTATTGTAACTTTTATTGTTATTAATAAACATTTGCGATGTAATAACCTTGATTTAAGTACAATAAATTTTCTGAGTCTGTAATGAGGGTGTTGTTCCTTGTAGATAAAGTTGTACTTGGTTGATAAACCTTCTGCGTGTTGGGACTGTTTGTCGGGTGGGATGTAGACACCCCCAGGTAACCTTAGGAGATATGTCTGTGTGTGTGATTATTTCGTGTAAAGAATCCAGTGGTGTATCAAGAGTCTTGAGCCCTTTAAAGGCAGGGTTTCCACTCTTGCGACACACCTGACGGAGATTACTAGTTTCTACCTGAGCAGTCGGCCAGGAGCCTATCTGACCTTCTCTCTCTTTGGAGCAGCGAACTAAGATTAAACACCCTACTTTCCTATGCAGAAATAGTAAGATCTACTACTATGGATCCTTCCCTCTGTGTTCGTACTGTGCATAACCCAATATGTCGTTAAATGTTTGCATTGTGCGCCTTGTGTTTATGGTTGTTTATTGCTTGCAATTACTCATTGTGTGCCTTCAGTCTTCTTGTGATGAACATCGTGGTTGCGTATTGTTGGTTGTCGAGTGGTGACGTAGAGTCAAGTGTGTCTATTACTTCTACATGCACGCACACACCTTAAAAAAAAAAGATTTTTGCACCTGTTATCAGAGTTCTTGTCGTAACGAGGAGGACATTACAAATACAAATATGAAATTAGGAATCATTAACATATCTACTATAACATATTAAAAATAGGGTTTATGCTTTACATGATGAATTAATGATGGGAAAAAGTGGGTGTGTGAGTCAAATTTGATTCCAGAAACCCTCCCATATCGTTAAGGCATGCCAATAGTCTATCCATGTCATATTTCAATGCATAGAGAAAAAGTTTGAAAAAATTTCAATGTTGGCCCCATTCATAGGTCATTGTTGCCCATGCCTAGTCTTAGTAAAAGTTTTGTTCCTTATTCCTTTTAAAATTCATTCGACAATACACACGCCCCTGCATCAAGTACTACAAGGGAGTATTTTTATGGTTTTTATAAAAAAAAAATGAAAAAGTGGGATTTTTCATCAAAACTTTGACAGAAATACATTGTATATACATTAATGTAGAACTTGAAATAATTATGAAGAAAGATTGATGCAAACTTAAAACTTGCGTCAACCAATTTGTGTACTTTGAAAGAAAAAAAGGGTTTATGGTTTACATGATGAATTGATGATGGGAAAAAGTGGGTGTGTGAGTCAAATTTGAGTCCAAAAACCCTCTCATATCATTAAGGCATGTAGATAGTCTATCCATGTCAAATTTCAGTGCATATAGAAACAATTTGAAAAAATTTCAACATTGGCCCCATTCACATGTCACTGTTGCCTATGTCTAGTCCTAGTACAATTTCCGTTCCTTGTTCCTTTTAAAATTAGTTCGATAGTACACATGTCCTCGCATCTAGTACTGCAAGGGATTATTTTTATGGTGTTGATTAAGCAATCAACGAAAAACAATGATTTTTCATCACAGCTATGACACACATACATTGTATATGCATTAATGAAGAACCTGGAACAAAAATGAATAAAGGCTGATGGAAACTTAAAACTCGTGTCAACCAATTTGTGTACTTTGAAATAAAAATAGGGTTTATAGTTTACATGATGAGATGATGATAGAAAGAAGTGGGTGTGTGAGTCAAATTTGAATCTAGAAACCCTCCCATGTCGTCAAGGCATACAAATAGTCTATCCATGTCAAATTTCAGTGCATACATAAACAGTTTGAAAAAATTTCAACGTTGACCCCATTCACAGGTCAATGTTGCGCATGTCTAGTCCTAGTACAATTTCTGTTCATATCGATTGTACACACATCCCCACATCTAGTATTGCAAGGGAATATTTTTATGGTGTTGATTAAGAAATCAACGAAAAAGAGGGAATTTTCATGACAACTATGACACACATACATTGTACATACATTAATGTAGAACCTAAAAGAAAAATGAAGAAATGTGACAAACTGTATCCCATGTGTACATTTGAAGATACTTGTGATGGATTAGATATACTTGGAACCACATCAGTCATTTCATGTATTTATCCCATGTAAAGATTCTTCCAATGAATTAGCTATACTATCGACGAATGTTTTTCGTCGATAGTATATCTAATTCGTCGCACGATTATTTACATTTGTTTCTCTTGCAACGATATCCTTTCCTTTTATATTGTTGACGAATTCCATTCTTTTTCTCTCTTGTCGACGAAAATGTTTGCATAAGTGATGGGTACTAAATTATCCTTGATTTTCTCCTCTAGTACCTATTTTACTTCTTTTAACACAACCATATATATCAATATTTCTTGAAGGTTAAAAAGATCAACATCATCTTAGAATAGAATCCAATATCAATATATTTCTCTACTTCTATAAAGACTACTCTCTCTCTGTTTTAAAAGATAACTACATGACCCTACACTTAAATGACAAATTCCAACACTTGATGGTTTTAATTAGGATTCATTTCATATTTGGTTTATCAAATTGAAATTAAAATTTGATACTTTGCAAGCTAGTTGTACCTTGAGTCAATTACAAATATGAAATTAGGAATCATTAACATATCTACTACAACATATGAAAAATAGGGTTTATGGTTTACATGATGAATTGATGATGGAAAAAAGTGGGCATGTGAGTCAAATTTGATTCCAAAAAACCTCCCATATCGTTAAGGAATGCCAATAGTCTATCCATGTCATATTTCAATGCATAGAGAAACAGTTTGAAAAAATTTCAATGTTGGCCCCATTCATAGGTCGCTATTGCCCTTGTCTAGTCCTAGTACAATTTATGTTCCTTGTTCATTTTAAAATTCGTTCAACAGTACACATGTCCCCACATCTATTACTGCAAGGGAGTATTTTTATGGTGTTGATTAAACAATCAAGGGAAAAGGGGGAATTTTCATCACAACTATGACACACATACATTGTATATACATTAATTTAGAACCTGAAAGAAAAATGAAGAAATCCTGATGCAAACTTAAAACTTGCGTCAACCAATTTGTGTACTTTGAAAGAAAAATAGGTTTTATTCTTTACATGATGAATTGATGATGGAAAAAAGTGGTTGTGTGAGTCAAATTTGAGTCCAAAAACCCTGCCATATTGTCAAGGCATGCGAGTATTCTATCCATGTCAAATTTCAGTGCATACTAAAGTAGTTTGCAAAAATTCAATGTTGCCCCATTCACATGTCACTATTGCCCATGTCTAGTCCTAGTACAATTTACGTTCCTTGTTCATTTTAAAATTAATTCGATAGTACAGACATGGGCGTGTGAGTCAAATTTGATTCCAGAAAACCTCCCATATCCTTAAGGCATGCCAATAGTCTATCCATGTCATATTTCAATGCATAAAGAAACAGTTTGAAAAAAATTCAATGTTGGCCCCTTTCATAGGTCACTATTGCCCATGTCTAGTCCTAGTACAATTTTTGTTCCTTGTTCATTTTAAAATTCATTCAACAGTACACACGTCCCTGCACCTAGTACTGCAAGGGAGTATTTTTATGGTGTTGATTAAGAAATCAAGGAAACAGAGGGATTTTCATCACAGCTATGACACACATACATTGTATATACATTAATGTAGAACCTGAAAGAAAAATGAAGAAATCCTGATGCAAACATAAAACTTGCGTCAACCAATTTGTGTACTTTGAAAGAAAAATCGGGTTTATGGTTTACATGATGAATTGATGATGGAAAAACGTGGTTGTCTGAGTCAAATTTGAGTCCAAAAACCTTGTCATATCGTTAAGGCATGCCAATATTTTATCCATGTCATATTTCAATGCATAGAGAAACAGTTTGAAAAAAATTCAATGTTGGCCCCATTCACAGGTCACTATTGCCCATGTCTAGTCCTAGTACAATTTCCGTTCCTTGTTCATTTTAAAATTCGTTCAACAGTACACACATCCCCACATCTAGTACTGCAAGGGAGTATTTTTATGGTGTTTATTAAGAAATCAACCAAAAAGAGGGATTTTTCATCACAACTATGACACACATACATTGTATATACATTAATGTAGAGCTTGAAAGAAAAATGAAGAAATCCTTATGCAAACTTAAAACTTGTCTCAACCAATTTGTGTACTTTGAAAGATAAATAGGGTTTATGGTTTACATGATGAATTGATGATGGTAACAAGTGGGTGTGTGAGTCAAATTTGAGTCCAAAAACCCTCCCATATCGTTAAGGCATGCGAATAGTCTATCCATGTAAAATTTTAGTGCATATAGAAACAGTTTGCAAAAATTTCAACATTGGCCCTATTCACATGTCACTGTTGCCCACATCTAGTCCTAGTACAATTTTCGTTTCTTGTTCCTTTTAAAATTAATTCGAGAGTACACACGTCCCTGCATCTAGTACTTCAAGGGAGTATTTTTATGGTGTTGATTAAGAAATCAATGAAAAAGGGGGTTTTTTCATCACAACTATGACACACATACATTGTATATACATTAATGTAGAACCTAAAATAAAAATGAAGAAAGGCTGGTGTAAAATTAAAACTTGCGTCAACAAATTTGTGTACATTGAAAGGAAATTAGGGGTTATGGTTTACATGATGAAATGATGGAAAAAAGTGGGCATGTGAGTCAAATTTGAGTCTAGAAACCCTCCCTTGTCGTTAAGTCATGAAAATAGTCTATTCATGTCAAATTTTAGTGCATATAGAAACAATTTGAAAAAATTTCAACATTGGCCCCATTCACAGGTCACTATTGCGCATGTCTAGTCCTAGTAAAATTTATCTTCGGTTCAAAAGTACACATGTCCCCACATATAGTACTGCAAGTGAATATTTTTATGGTGTTGATTAAGCAATCAACGAAAAAGAGGGATTTTTCATGATAAATATGAGACACATACATTGTATATACATTAATGTAGAACCTGAAAGAAAAATGAAAAAAGGCGATGAATTGTATCCCATGTGTACATGTGAAGATACTTGCGATGAATTAGCTATACTTGGAACCACATCATCCATTTCCTTTGTTTATCCCATGTAAAGATTCTTGCGATGAATTAGCTATACTATCGACGAACGTTTTTCATCTATAGTATAGCTAATTCGTCACAAGATTATTTACATTTTTCACTCTTGCGACGATATCCTTTCCTTGTCTCTTTCCTATGAATTCCCTTCTTTGTCTCTCTTGCCGAAGAAATTTTTTGCATAAGTGAAGGCTACTCAATTATCCTTGATTTTCTCCTCTAGTACCCATTCTACTTATTTTCACACCACCATATATATCAATATTTCTTGAAGGTTAAAAAGATCAACATCAACTTAGAAGAGAATCCAATATAAATATATTTATCTACTTCTATAAAGACTATTCTCTCTATGTTTTAAAAGATAACTACATGACACTACACTTAAATGACAAATTCCAACACTTGACGGTTTTAATTAGGATTCATTTCATATTTGGTTTATCAACTTGAAATTAAAATTTGATACTTTGCAAGCTAGTTGTACCTTGAGTCAAATAAAAATATAAAAGAAGGAATCATTAACATATCTACTAGAACATATGAAAAATAGGGTTTATGGTTTACATGATGAATTGATGATGGAAAAAAGTGGGTGTGTGAGTCAAATTTGAGTCCAGAAACCCTCCCATATTGTTAAGGCATGCCAATAGTCTACCCATGTCAAATTTTAGTGCATACAGAAATAGTTTGAAAAAATTTCAATGTTGGCCCCATTCACACATCATTGTTGCCCATGTCTAGTCCTAGTACAATTTTCGTTCCTTGTTCCTTTTAAAATCAGTTCGACAGTACACATGTCCCCACATCTAGTACTGCACAGGAGTATTTCTATGGTGTTTATTAAGCAATCAATGAAAAAGAGGTGTTTTTCATCACAACTATGACACACATACATTGTATATATATTAATGTAGAACCTGAAAGAAAAATGAAGAAAGACTGATGAAAAATTAAAACTTGCATCAACCAATTTGTGTATTTTTAAAGGAAACTAGGGTTTATGGTTTACATGATGAATTGATGATGGAAAAAAGTGTGTGTGTGTGTGTGAGTCAAATTTGAGTCCAGAAACCCTCCCATATTGTTAAGGCATGAAAATAGTATATCCATGTCAAGTTTTAGTGCATACTGAATTAGTTTGAAACAATTTCAACGTTGTCCCCATTCACATGTCACTATTGCCGATGTTTAGACCTAGTACATTTTCCATTCCTTGTTCCTTTTAAAATTCGTTCGACAATACACACGTCCCCACATATAGTACTGCATGGGAGTATTTTATGGTGTTGATTAAGTAATCAACAAAAATAAGGGTTTTTTCATAACAACTATGACAAATATGCATTGTATATACATTAATGTAGAACCTGAAAGAAAAATGAAGAAAGGATGACGCAAACTTAAAACTTGCGTAAACCAATTTTTGTACTTTGAAAGAAAAATAGGGTTTATGGTTTACATGATGAAATGATGATGGAAAAAAAATGGGCATGTGTAAATGTGTTGAAATTTTACAGAATAGATATAGCTAAAAAATGATACACACATTTGTAGAGAGAATTCGAGAAAGAAGAAGAAGGAGAGAAAGAATGAAATAATTCTCATTAACCATTATGAATAATGAATAATTTACACATGATATACTCTATATAACTCAATGAGTGTGCACTAGAGGAGAACCAATGCACCATAGTGGTGGTATAATGTGATCTGGACACACACTAGAAATTATGGGAGTGAACTGTCACCTAGTCTAGTCTCTTAGGAAGTTACGGGAGTGAACTTCCACCTTGTTGAGTTAACTAGTCAACTAGTCTTCAGTTAACTGAATGGAAATAGAGTAGTGAGGAGTTAACTCAGGGAATCAAGGGTAATGTGCCAGTCTGGTGATGATACCAATGAGAGGTCTAATTATCATGGTTATGATCCCAATGTTTCATGGTGACATAACCAATGCAACATCTAAACTCAACTCAACTAGTCAAACTTAAGTGTCAACTAAAAGAGAATATTCTCTAGGTGGAATATTCTCCCCTAAAATATAGGATACTGGATGATGACTAATTATGACTAATAAACAAGAAAAAACCTTAGGAGAAAGAAATCCTAGGTGTGTGTGAAGTAACTCCAACACCCCCCCTGAAAATCACTATGGTGAAAATAAATAATGAGTCTTGGAAACGAAGCCATGTTAGGTACCCAAGTACAAAAGATACACTGAAATAAAGTGAGGAAAGAGGGAAAAACTCATGGGAACCCCCCCCCTCAAGGTACAATGTATGTAAAAAGAATAAATGCAATTTCTAGGCAACTGTGTCCTTCACTCCAGGATGACTTTGCAGAGAATGAAACTTCTACTCAGTGAAGGTCTTGGTGAATATGTCTTCCGTCTATTCTACTGAAGGAAAGAATTGTAAGTCAACGATCCCCTCATGGACTAAGTCCTGGATGTAGTGCATGTGGATCTCGATGTGCTTCATCTGCTGCCTATGAACTAGATCTATGCAGAACTTCATAGTGCTTTGGTTGTCACACCAGATGATGATCGACCAATTAAACTAAATTCCCAACTCAGTGAGAACAAGTTGTAGCCACATAGCCTGAATGGTTATGCTAACTACCCCTCTGTAATATGCCTCGGATGAAGATAGAGAAATGGAATCTTACTTCTTTCTTGACCAATAGATAAGCCTGGAACCAAGATTGAGTGAGTAACCATATGTGGAATTTCGATCAGTGCTATCGCCAACCCAGTCATAATCAGTAAACCTGATGAGATATAATGTAGAGACTGCTACATAATGAATACCAAAGGTGATGGTGCCCTGTGCATATCGAAGGATACACTTTGCAGCTTTCCAATGTAGCTCATGCAGCTCCTGCATGAACCATGAAACTGTGCCAACTGCATATGAGAGGTCTAGTCTAGAGTGTGTGAGATACAACAAGCTGCCCACTAGCTGTTTGTACAGTGTGTTTTCAACCAGTGGAGTCTCCCTGCCATCCTCAAGTTTGACTCCTGATAGGAAAGGAGTCAAAGCAGACTTTCAATCTGTCATGTGAAATCTCTCAAAGAGATATCGTGCATACTTGGCCTGAGATAGTTTGATGTCTAATGCATCCTGACTGATCTCGATTCTAAGGAAGAAGTGTAGCGGACCCATGTCGGTCATCAAAAACCTATCATGTAGAATCCTCTTGACTGCAGAGATCGTTGAATTCGAGCACTCGGTGATCAATAAATCATCGACATAAAGAACTAAAAGTAGAAGTGAATCAACAGTCCTGAGCATGTATACATTCGGATCTAATTTACAATGTATAAATTTCTGTGACATTAGGTAGGATTCCATATTGGCATACCATGCCCTTGGAGCCTGCTTGAGGCCATAAAGGGACTTCTTAAGTCGATAGACCAAAGATGATTCCTTCATAAATTCCTGGGGATGCTCCATGTAGATCTCCTCAGAGATATCATCATGAAGAAATGCATTCTTCACATACATATGATGGAATTCCCATCCCTTGGCTACCATAATGGAAAGTGCCAATTGTATGGAATTCATCTTCTCTACTGGAGAGAAGGTCTCATCATAGTAAATACCATGAACCTACTGAAAGCCTTTGGAAACAAGCCTGGCTTTGTATCTTCTAATCTATCCATCCGCTGCACTCTTGGTCCTATAGACCCATCTTCATCTGACAATTTTCCTCCCAGAAGGAAGGGGAACCAGATCCCAATTCTGGTTCTCAAGGAGGTAGTTGTACTCTTCCTGCATTGTGGATTCTTAGTAGAATCACCATAATACTGTGGATTTGAAGACTTAACCAAGAAAATATGACTGGAGGGAAATGGCTCAGTGGCAGTGAGTGCAACAGGAGGCTCCTCAAAATCAGATCAAGTTCTCCTAGTATTGGTTGGATCACCAACAAGATCCCCTGCATCTTGAAGAGTAGTCTGTGCCCACTTGGGCCTCTTCTCTAGCTCTGTAACTTCATCTGGATGCTTTGACTCTACATATGACTATAATGACTCTGATTCATCTAAGTCCTCTAAATCAGAACTCTCATTTGAAGAAGTGTCGACATGTGCATTCTCATCATCTTGGACAAGTGGAAGAATGAAGGTGTATGCATGCGACTGCTGAGGTGCATGCGAGACACTTTCCTCAAATTGGAAACTTCGTTCAATGATGAGCCGGTCCAAGGAAACATAAATAAGCCTATATCCCTTCACACTTTCGGGGTATCCAACAAAAATGCACTCAATGCTCCATGGATCAAGTGCCTTCCTCTTTTTAGAGGAAATCCGGGCCCATGCACGTGAATCAAAAATGAAAAAGTGGGTCACTTTTGGTTTGAGGCTGCTCCAAGCCTCATAGGGGGTCTTATCCTTGAGATATCTATGTGGAGATATGTTTTGGATGTATGTTGCAAAATTAAGTGCTTCAACCCATAGTATCTATGGTAGTGACTTTGCATGCAACATGCAAGATGCCATCTCCTTTAGAGATTTGTTTTTCCGCTCAATAACTCCCTTTTGCTGCGGAGTATAGGGAACTGTGTGTTTCAAATGAATCCATGCCTCATGGAAAAGATTATGGATCTTGTGATTTACATACTCTCCCTCGTTATCGGTTCATAGGACCTTGATCTTGTTTCCAGAATGTGTCTCAACCAAGGCTTTGAAATCTTTGAGGTGTTGAAAGACCTCAGATTTTTTCCTACGAAAATAGATCCATGTAAAACGTGAGAAATCATGTACAAAAATGATAAAAAACCTCGCTTTTATGATCGATGGATGTGGAAAAGGACCCATAAGGTCACTGTGGATCATATCTAAAGGTTTGGAATCTCTCTAATACTTCCCTTTGTCGAATTTCTCTTGAGGGTGTTTTCCGAGAACATATCCCTCACATACTCCATTGGAGAAATGGATGTATGGTAGACCATCAATCAATATTTTCTTGCTTAGTTGTTCCATGTATCTAAAATTCAAATGTCAAAACATTTCATGCCATATCATACTACTTTCATCAGCATGCGTAAGCAGTAAAGAAGAATCAGGTTCAATGAATTCAAAAAATGTATACAATCTTGACTAATGATTTACCTCATTGGTAGAAACCATATAGTTGGTTTGCATGTTGTAGATGTCCATGGAATTTGGTGTGAAGATGAATTTCTTTCCGGTGCCAAAATTCATCATCTGATACATGAAGAGAAGGTTGATAGAAAGTTTAGGAATGTTCAACACATTCTCGAAGCTTCCATTGGTGAGTTCAATCCTTCCTTTTCTGGTGACTTCGACATAAGAGTTGTCCCCCATCAGAATAGGAGGAACTTTGCATGCATACAAAGAAGAATAGATTACTTCTAAGGAAACCATGTGATGTGATTCTTCTAAATCTATGATCCAAGCATCAAGATAGGAGTTGATTGCAATCAAGGCATGGATAAAATTGCCTTTCTTAGAATTCGAATATTCTAGCTTCTTATTCTTGGCACCCTTGGGGATGTGATATCCAATGTTTTTTTCTTGAAGTATTTGAGAAATCATACCTATTTGTTTTTTCATGCACGTAGATTTTGAATGGAATCCTTTGTGATAATACCTGAATTTTTCCCCTTTTCTTCCCTTTTTCGCTTTAGATTCGGAGGCATCGGTGCAGGGTTTTGTGTACCCTTCCTTCTTCGTATGTGCATGATATTTTTGTTTATATTTATCTTTATATTTCTGATATTTTTGGATGCCGTCATGAACATTGAGTGCATGTGCCCTTGGGCCTTTGATTGTGCCCATGTTGATGAGCTTGGTTTGCTCTTGTGTCAAGGATTCGATAAAGTGCTCAAGATAAGGCATCTTCCAGGTGGCTCCAGAGGAGAATCTGACAGTATGGAACGTCGATACGAATACAAAGAATTTAGGACCAAGCTTGGAGATAATGGTGAGAAACATTTGTTTCTCCTCCTTCGATTTACCAACCCCGCAAGATTTGAGTTGTGACGGTAAATCCTTGAATTTTGTAAAGAAATCTTGGATATTCTCGAAGCTTTTTGGATACAGTGTGAGCAGCTCCACCTCTAGAATGTGTCCCCTCATCTCATCTTATTTTCAAAATATCCTTTCCAAGGTGGTCTAGGCTGCATTGGGAGTCTTACACAAAGATATATGAAAAAGGATATAAAGATAAATAAGACTACAAATTGTTCCGAGTGCCTCATCCATGCGATTTAAATACTTGGATTTTTCTATGGATAATGTTGATTCTATATCTGTATTCAAGGTTAACCTATACAACCCTTTGGTTTGGATATGTATGGTTATTTTATCCTTCCATGCAAAATAGTTGTAAGGTGTAAGAATGAATTCTTTTTGGAAATCCATCTTTCTGTTGTCTTCAATCTTTTGTACCTGCAAAAATTTTGGTGTAGATTTTTCTTAGCAGTTCATCGGCTATGATACCATGCAAATGTGTTGAACCTTCACATAATAGATCTAGATAAAAAATATTACACACATTTGCAGAGAGAGTTGGAAAAATAAGAAGAAGGAGAGAAAGAATGAAAGAATTCTCATTAACCGTTATGAATAATGAATAATTTACACATGATATACTCTGTATAACTCAATGAGTGCACACTGAAGGAGAAACAATGCACCATAGTGGTGGTATAATGTGATCTGGACACACACCAATAGTTACAGGAGTGAACTGCCACCTAGTAGAGTCTCTAAGGAAGTTACAGGAGTGAATTGCCACTTAGTTGAGTTAACTAGTCAACTAGTCTTCAATTAATTGACTGAAAAAAGAGTAGTGAGGAGTTAACTAAGGGAATCAAGGGTAATGCTCCAATATGGTGATTATACTATGGCAATTTTGAATTATCATGGTGATGATCACAATTTTGCATGGTGACAAAACCAATGCAGCATCTAAACTAAACTCAACTAGTCATACTGAAGTGTCAACTGAAAGAGAATATTCTCCAGGTGGAATATTCTACCCTAAAACATAGGAGACTAGATAATGACTAATTATGTCTAATAAAACAGGAAAAACCTTAAGAAAAATAAATCCTTGGTGTGTGTGAAGTAACTCCAACAATGTGTGAGTCAAATTTGAGTCTAGAAACCCTCCCATGTTGTTAAGGCATGCAGATAGTCTATCCATGTCAAATTTAAGTGCATACAGAAATAGTTTGAAAAAATTTCAACATTGGCCCCATTCATAGCTCATTGTTGCACATGTCTAGTCCTAGTACAATTTATGTTCGGTTCGACAGTACATACGTCCCCAGATCTAGTACTGCAAGGGAATATTTTTATGCTGTTGATTAAGCAATCAACGAAAAAGAGGGATTTTTCATGACAACTATGACACACGTACATTGTAGATACATTAATGTAGAACCTGAAAGAAAAATGAAGAAAGGCGACAAATTGTATCCCATGTGTACATTTGAAGATACTTGCGACTAATTAGCTATACTTGGAACCAGATCATCCATTTCCTTTTTTTATCCCATGAAAAGATTCTTGAGACGAATTAGCTGTGCTATCGACATAATTTTTTTGTTAATAGTAGAGCTAATTCATCACAAGATTATTTACATTCTTCGCTCTTGTGATGATATCCTTTCCTTGTCTCTTGCTGATGAATTCCCTTCTTTGTCTCTCTTACCAACAAAAATGTTTTCATAAGTGATGGGTACTAAATTATCCTTGATTTTCTCCTCTAGTACTTATTCTACTTATTTTCACACCACCATATATATCAATATTTCTTGAAGGTTAAAAAGATCAAAATCATCTTAGAAGAGAATCTGATATCAATATATTTCTCTACTTCTATAGAGACTACTCTCTCTATGTTTTAAAAGATAACTACATGACACTACACTTAAATGAGAAATTCCAACACTTGAGGGTTTTAATTAGGATTCATTTATTATTTGGTTTATCAACTTGAAATTAAAGTTTGATACTTTGCAAGCTAGTTGTACCTTGAGTCAAATACAAATATGAAATTAGGAATCATTAACATATCTACTAGAACATATGAAAAACAGGGTTTATGGTGTACATGATGAATTGGTGATGGAAAAAAGTGGGTGTGTGAGTCAAATTTGAGTCCAGAAACCCTCCCATATCGTTAAAGCATGTCAATAGTCTAGCCATGTCAAATTTCAGTGCATACAAAAACAGTTTGAAAACAACGTTTTCCCCTTTCACAGGTTACTGTTGCCCATGTTTAGTCCTAGTGCAATTTTTTTTCCTTGTTCCTTTTAAAATTCGATCAACAGTACACACATCCTCACATCTGGTACTGAAAGGGAGTATTTTTATGATGTTGATTAAGCAATCAAGAAAAAAGATGGACTTTTCATCAAAACTATGACAAACATACATTGTATATACATTAATGTAGATCCTGGAAGAAAAATGAAGAAAGACTGATGCAAACTTAAAACTTGCATCAACCAATTTGTGTACTTTGAAAGAAAACTAGGGTTTCAACAAAAGTTATATAGAAATGACATAAACGTTCATCGAAACTTCGTTGATGCAATACTATGACAACAATATTGATGACATCTATGATCATGATGGTATAAAAATGAAAGAGCTTCTCTTGGTTTCAAGAATAATTTATTCTCTACTGAACAAGGCCAACCACGTGAAGGTGGAAGCTCATATGGCCCCTCCCCTCCCCCTCACATCACTCTCAATTGATCCCCAATACCCAATCTATAAAATAGAAAATAATCGAAAGCAACATCCTAGTAAGATTCATGCATAGAAACTACAAAAACAAAAATTAATGAAGGTAAATGAAATTGTGTGTTTGTAAATGATACTTTTAGTTTACCACATACTTTAGTATATTGACAACTATTTTTAGGTTTCACATAATAATTAAACAACATGTAACATAAGATATAAAAACATCGCATAAAACTTAAAAACATGTAATTAACCCATGACATTATAAGTAAATTATTTTAAGAGAATAATTCATACAAATTAAAATATATAGTCACGTACCTAATCCAACCTCAACATTTGTGTAATCATCCGTATTTTGTATCTTGATATTATTCATTGAACTTGACATCTGTATCATCATTCGGTTCATAAACGAGGTTGAAAGGATTGATGATATCATCATCATCATCATCAATGTCATTTTAGAGCATATTTTCATCGACATCATCATCAAGAATTACAATATTGTCTCATATGCCTGGATCGTGATATTCTTCGTCTTCTTCATCTTTCGATCCTGCATGATCTTCTGGATCTGTCTGATCTAGTGAATCATCTTCTTGATCTTAAATATCATCTTCTTCATGTAAATGAGTATACTTAACTGGCCTTCCTCTTGGATCATATATAACGAAAAATGACCAATCCTTCTCACTTGGAATATTTGAGTAAAAGACATGTTCACATTGGCTTGGAAAAACATAGAGATCATGTCCTCTTTCAAACATCGTTGTTTTGATCATTGTAAATCCGTTGGCATGTTGAACAACAGTTCTTTCCTCATCGCGTTCATGCATTCGTAAGATATACCATTTGACATCGAACATAACTAATTTGAAGGAATTAAAGTCACACTCAAGTATCTCATTTAAATACCCATAACATCGATTTTCAGATTCTTGGGGATGTATGTCACTCCTGGAGGAAACATTAATGACCTGGAATACTATAGTTATCCCGCTATCAGAATTTTTTCTGGTTTCATCCAATTGTTTGATGCAAAATTTATGACCATTGCACCACATAGCCTTGTGGTGTTTCAACTGCAATATGTCAGATATGTAAAACATGCATTGTCAGTTAATAAATTAACATGTATATTTATATAACTTGGAAAGTATCTGAAAAATACAGTAGACATGTAGTCACATTAATACAATATAAAATAACTGAATACAATGGTTGAATTTGATTTCTTGTCCATATTTCAAACCATATGCTAAATCAATTTCCCTTTGCGTAACATTGGCATCTATGTTACGACGAGCTTCTCTAACCAATTCAGACAGTCGTTTCCATGATAACCTACCTCCCTTATGTTGTTTACATCTTTCAATCCATACATTCATCCAATCAATATTGTTTGCTATGTATAAATGCAGTGCATCCCACTCTTGAGCAACTGAATCAAAAAATCATAATTCACCAATATTAAATATTAGTTAGGTTCGCCCATGCTAGGGATGATTTTAGGGGCTAAATTTTTCTCATGGGCTAAGTTTCCATGGTTTTTCCAAAAATGAGATTCTCTATTTTAAAAATTATTCTCCCAAATTCTATAGGATAAAATTATTTTACCTCAAAAGTTGCCAAAATTTTATAAAAACTATATAAAATACTTAGAAATTTGAATATTTTTACAAAAATATCGCTAAACATTTATAGTTGACATATGAAGGATTAGTAAGATTCACCAAGGTTTCTACATTTTAAAATAATTTTCCATCCTTAAAATCATCCATGGTCCATGCAGGTTATAAATATTGATAATTTATGAAATAACATATATTAATATATTAATGGGTATGATCATATACACAAAAAATGAAACTTCATATGTATTATTAATATAAATATCCACTATTATTAATATATTACCTCTCATTTTTTTCATTCTACCTTTCCCCAACAGGTGCTCCTGATCTTCAACTTTTTTGATGGATTTCACATCCCAAATGCCATCCACTGCATGCATAGTTGGCGCTGCTAATTTAGGAAGATACTGACTAATATACACTATGGATTGATATACCATATATCACTCCACCATAGAACCCTCACGACATGCTCTTTGTCTAACCAACACCTTCAATGATTTCAAGTGCCTCTCCACCATCCACATCGACCTTGTGTGAATAGGTCCATATATTTCAATATCCTCAACTTGGTGTATGAGGTAGTGTTCTTGTGCATTGAAAAATGTTGGAGGTATATACTTTTGAATTTCACGCATTAGATGAGGAATTTCTCTCTTCTAATACTTTATATCATCTTCATGGATTTCTTTCAATGAAAACCATCTACATGAGATCATGACACAAGAAAAATAACATGTTTAAACATAACATAATATAATATATTACATTACAAGTAAAACATGTGTCATTAAGTACAACAACAATTTGAAAGAAAAAATTTCATATAAATCACAACTACTTACCTCATGTATTTTACAACATCATATATAACTTGTTTGATGTTGTTGTCAAAGTCGTTTGGGAGAGATATCGGTAGAACATATTGTAACAAAAAAATGAATCGTTGTTTGTTTCGACCAAAGTAGACAAACAAAAATAAAATAATTAAAAAATGTATAAGGCTAATATATATAAATATATATACCAAAATTATTACCTTAATGAAGGTATGCCAATCAGGTGTTTTTACCCCATCAAATTCACCTTTCTTTGTTAAGATATTATTTATTTTTGAAGCAAAACCCGTGGGAAATTTAATTATTTGAATGAACTCTTTTATATCATTGCTTCGTTTCTCTGTTAATAACCATGGAAGGTTATTTCATTCTATTCCATTTCTATTTGATCGGATCACACTTCGTATTGCATGATTGGCTTCCTGAATGTTAGTACAAATTTTGACAATTTTTTCTTTGTCCCTCCTACCATGTATGATTCACCATAACGTTTCTGTCACATTCTTCCCGATACGAATTGTATCAAACAAACGAGCTATTTTTATCTCCTCATAGTAGGGAAACCTCATGAATTTAGTGGGATAACATTTCATTCCTCGTGGAAGACCATTATTAATACCTTCATGATGGAGGTCTTCATGAAGCATAAAAGAAATCACAAAAATAATTATCAAATATGGAAAAATAAATTCAATGATTAAAATAAACATTTAAAACATTACATGATATACGATACATAAATAAATTGAGTACCTTGACAATTTATATTATATTCCAACCTGCATAGGTGAGGTGTCATTCTTTGTGGTTTTAAACCAGTCTCTTCTTTCCCATTGAAAATATGTTTTTCAATATTACAATATCTATGGTTCTTAGGGAGAAGGTGCCTATACTCATCAAACGCCACCTTTCCTAAACATTTTGAATGACGATACTTCATCTTAGGACCACAAACTGGACATGTAAATTTACCCTTTGTTTGAAGACGTTCAACAAATGGATTAATGTCAATTATACGATGAGATTATTTAAAAATTAAACATGAAGCATGATATAATTAAAAAATTATTTAGTATTAAACATAAATATTAAAATTCTACATACCACAAAAATGTGTTAGTCCTAGGGCATCATGAATTGTCCATAAAATTATTGCACGAAATTTAAATTTCCTCTCCCCGATTGGTTTACAAATGTCATACATAGTGATGCCAGCCCATAACTTTAGAAGCTCATCGATAAGAGGCTTGATATATACATTCATATATTTAACCTGGTACTTACCTAATTTTTTGAAATTACACATAATTACTATAACCATGATATCATGTATATACAAGTGAATAAATAAACAAAAGATATTATGCAAAAAATGAAACAAATGAAAATGTTAGATTCAAAAAATTAATGTAAACAAATACCCGGAACAATCATTGTCAACATTATGTGCTCCTTGTTTATCGACATCCAAGGAGGAATGTTATTTTGATAAAAAAAATAGGCCACACCGAGTAAATAGATCTAATCTCTCCGAATGGATTAACACTGTCAGCTACCAATGAAATCCTAACATTACGAGGTTCATCTTTGAAATCTTCCCATTTTTTCTCAATTTCCATAAATGCATAACCATCGACAGGCATTCGAAGAACACCATCTCCACTTCTTTTACATGCATGGTAATCCATAAATTGTGCTATCCTTTCACACCTGAACAATCACTGCAAACGTGGAATTATGGGAATATGAAAAAGTAACTTTCGAGGCACCCTTTTTGTTACTTGATCGATTTGATATCTACTAATAAGACATTGTGGGGATCATGCTTTCGAAGAATGTTGTCCATAATATATAATATGATCAGTAGGAAATGCATCTATAGTTTGATAATCCATTCCAATGTCTTTCATAATGGCATGCAAATCTCGATATGTGCAAGGTAAAATATTTGACGATGGTAACAAAAATTCACCTAACGATATACAACATAACAAATAACTAGTTAATGTAAATAATATTAATCGTGAAAATTACATTCTTATTTTACAAATGAATTAACACTAAAAACAAATATAAAATAGTCAACATTTATGTATAATATGAGATGAAACATATTACATACCTTAGGATCTGTATCATACAAGTGTTCGAAAAATTATTCATAACCTTTAAGTTCACTAGCAACAATGTAGCATAGAGAAGATTTTCTCTTTATCCTTCATAAAGTCATTTATTTTCCTTTTCTAATAGAGGTTCATCATAAATACCATCACTGTCCCCATCCTCATCCAACTGAGAAAACAAATCCTGGATCATTTGATTTGTCCCATCATCTTCTTCCATGAGATCCTCATTTGTTTGATCATGTTCCTTAGCTTGTACAACATCATTTCTACTACTACTTGGTGCAAGATTCTGTGGAAAGTTAGAGGGAAACTCTAACTTTATAATTACAAACAATCATGCAAAAGTAATGTGTACTATAACAAACATTCAAACAATATATATACATATATATATAATTTTATGTAAAATTGACAATATAAAAACAGATAATGAATATATAGCTAATTACCATAGGATGATATTCATTCGATCCGCCATCAATGTGCCCATATTTCCTATAATGTTTTGTAGTTGTTTCTATTAAAATTATTACGGGATGTATGATGCAACATTTTTTGCAAGGGAAATAACATCTACCATCACCCTTTTCACCCGCTTTACTTTTTTTCCCACCTCTAATATTCTAGGACATTCTTCCGCACAACTTCCACACAAAAATACCCTTTCTAAAATGTCAATGTTATAGCAATATTGTCGCAAAATCTCTAATTCGTAAAATATTTATAGATATTTTTTTGTTGCAATAGCGACGAACATTGACCAAATCAATGTTGACTTTTTCAAATAGTATAATGGTCATATCGTCGCGCTTGTGATGAAAGTTGACCAAATCAATTTTGACTTTGTCAAAGAGCATAACGTTTAATATGGACTTTATTAAATAGTGCAATAGTCAATAGTTATCATCGGTCTATTGACAAATGCACAAGTTCGTCGCAATAGCGACGAGAGTCCACTATCTTCATGTTCATTGTAAGAGCGACAAACATTTTCTTTTGTCGATAGCACGATGAATACGGGATGGATTTATAATAAAATTGAAAAATTGAACTTTTTCTCTTGAATTTTGTGACGAAAGGGTACTTTTGTCACAAGTAATCATCGCAATTTTTTCAATATGTAGTAGTGGGTATATAGAACAATGGTTAACAAAGGACTTATTTAATATAGATGAGAAAAATCGACAATAAGTAGTTACATCAGTTATACAACCTCCAACACAACAACAATAACCTACAAAAGACGCCTCAACAAGTAAATTATGGTTCAAAATTTCCATCATAGTAAGTCAAGTAGTCACCTTGTTCTTTCCTTCATCATTTTTTATTCCTCAATTAATTGCCATTTTTCCTGTCCTTTCCCCATAATCTATGAGACCAAAGGCTAACACATGACTACTTTTCTTTTGTATTCTAGGTATCACTTCTTTTTATGGTAACAAAGAGTAATGAAGCTAATTGTGACTCTGCGTCCATATTATCATTACGAAAATGAAGGAAACTATTTAATATCAATAAGATTTCATGAGTACAAACTTGTGAATAATCAGAGGATAAATAAGGGAAGTGAGAAACGAACCATTGGTTAAGGCATCTGAGGAGGAGGATGATACCACAACATATCATAGTTGTCAGGTGGATATTCCTTACCCCAAGGAACCTCATCCTGAACTGGATCCTTGCAAAGGTGATTTCCATTCTATGATAGATACGTCCCATAATTCGGGGATGTGTAATCCTATAGAAACAATTGGAATCCACCTATTTGCCAACAGTTTCCCAATGAGGTTAAGGAAACATGAAAGCCACATCCTACATGAAAATCAAATATCCTCCCCACTTCTATAAAAATACATCATCACCTATACTGCATGCACAAGTTGGTCAATTATTAATCTCCAACACGACTGTTACATTCTGGTTCGCCCAAAGAACATTCTGAGCTTGATCGTATTTTAGGTGCGAGTTAAATTTATCTTGACTACGAAGGGTGACAGAGTAGCGACCACTTTCCTGGCAGTAAACAACCGCAACTTATTTTTCATAAAGGACAGTGGAAAGTAAATGTAGGAGGATCCTTTAGATCACAGGAAGAAGGAATCTCGAGTAAAACGCTATAGGAAAATCGTAGAGGCACAAGTTATCTTGGTCTTGGTCGCATTGCTGGTAAAACTCCTCCACGTCTGTCATGAGGGATTTTATCAACCCAATCTGCATATATTAAAGTCTATAATCACTTCTTCTACCATACATGGAATGTATGGCCTGATTTGAAAATTGGTCGACTCGAGCTCCAAGCTCCAAGCCCATTGTTTATACTCTGTGTCATAATGCCTCACCAAAATCTTTGAGCCAAGCACCAAGGCCCAACAATAAGGAAACATTCAAATAACCAAGACCAAGCACCAAACCATGAGGAGGAGGGATGAAAACTAGACCAGACAATGCCCTGGGGATTGTTAAACGAGGTCGAGGACCGACGATGGGAATTTGAAAATTTTAAGGGTTTTCAAGGCTTGTTGTCTTCTCTTAGACCTGGAGGATATACACCTAGCGAGACCCTAAGGTGAGTTCACATTTGATTAACAATCTGACACATAAATTAAATCGTTAACCAAGTAGTCCAAGGGGGGTAACAAAAGCTTTCGAGGGTAGTGATCGAGAGGTCAATTTCTGTTGAGAAACTCTAGCAGTCAACCAATGATCGATGAGGCATCATAACGATGGCCTAGATAACTCAAGGAAAATACATAATTCAAATTCAAAAACCTCCCATAGGATTCCTAAATTTTGTGGTGATAGCTATAGCTTGTAGTTAAGGTGTGCGGGTCTTGATTATTAACAACTAACCATGTAAATTCCAATGAAACTATAGATGGAGGATGGTGGGTTTATATCTTCAAGTTTGGAGTTGATATTGAGAATGAAATTTTGTCCTACAAAGGAACTACTCCTATAAAAAATAGTCACCCATGAACTTACAAATTTCGATACAGAGTTTTGATTCAATCATAGAAAAATAAAATAACCATACAACATGAACCTTCTATTTATGATTTTAAACTCAATGAGAAAACAATTGATATCAGAAACTTTTATTACAGCTACGGCAATAAAAAATAAACATACATATATGATTCAATGATTACAATTTAAACATAAGGAGAATATCGTCATCAACAAAGATGAACTTGGAGATGTTATTCTTCCACTGGTGATGCCTCTATCCTCCCACTTGCTAACCGTAGAGACTTCACTGGTACCTTCCAGCCAACACTACGAGTACTCTTCTTCCCTCTCAACCCACTAATCCACAAATGGGCCATGCACAACACAACCAAAAAACTCTAGCTCCCAGTTCGCCTCGCAAGGTCATGCTATCACTCTCTTTCTCTACGTGGGTATCCCAACTCTCACAAGTAAAATCAATAAAAAATTATGGTAGCATAACTTTACTCATCCCATCCCTTTTCCTCCTCTTCTCAGCCATTTCTTTTATAGAATTTTTATTAGTGACCACTTTCCATTTCCATTTAATTCATTTTATTAAAAAATAATTAGGAATTACTCCACCCATACACTTGTCACCCATTCCCTTAGTTGCACCAATAAATTCACCATTTAATTTAATTAAATGTCAATTTCCCTCACCCAACCTAAAAGTGCTCCTAAAATCACTCCTAGTTTTCCCTTTATTCCCTCTATTTCCTTTTTAATGAATGACACCTCTCTAAAACTTAGTTGTGTCTAATTTAGGAAAGTTCTTTAGTTAGACTAGACTAGATTCCTTTCTATGCTTCCATATTCCTTTTTACATTTATTTCCTTTCTTATATTAGTTCCAATTTGGTATTCTTTTGCACACATTTATATAATTAAATCCTTAGATATAAAGTTTTACTCTTTCAATTCCTAACTTGATTTTTCTTCATCCCCCACCATTTATTAAATTTTTTATTTATTTATTTTTAGTCTTCTTACCCACTTTAGACTTAGGCTCAAATTTTTAAACTAGGCTTAGAATTTTTAAGAAGATTTTATAATTAATAAAAATTACTCATTTAATAATTATTTTAAGTCTAACAATGTCAAAACAAATTTGTTTTCTAGGCACCTAGGTTCATTGACTCACCTTTATTAAAATCACGAAGTTCCCTTCAAGATGCACTCCATGCTCCAAGGGTGCCACTCACCCTTTTTCAAGTTTTATTTATGCAATGAGATGTTCAAGACGCACTATGTGCTCCAAGGGTGTCACTCACCTTTGACGGATTTGGTAGTTGTCCAACCCTTGGAGTCAATACTCCATATGACAACCTTGTGAGAGGCGAAGGGCCTCTAAGGAATAAGGACCCTACCTTATTGTGTTCCCTTTAGAATCTTCATGAGTGACTGTCTCAGTCTTTCCTCATGACATCATGGATCTCTCGAACTAGGTAATCATTAACCTACAATTCGAGCCACGACAAGAGTACTAGTAGGTTGTGGCAGGTCTGTTGCCACATCTCTCCCTCAATATTTGGTTGTTTTGGATGGCCCCTTTCCTCCTTATGTGAGTATGATTAGAAAGCAATCATCAGCCTGCATCCATCACCAAAACACTGCGAACGATCCATAAACAACATCATAATATACCCGATAATATGTCACATATGCATAAATAGAAATACCCAAACCATATACAGTCCACTCCCTGACTCGATCCAGAGTCCAAGGAGGTCTATTGATGCCATCAAAATCCTCAATCTATCAAGTTTCCTACACACTCAGGAGAAACGCGTCAATAAAAAGTGTCTATACATAGGTATAAAATAAAATAAAATCATAATCCAACAACATCATCACCAAAATCCATAAGCGAAACAGACAACCATATACTAAACCAGATCACTTGCACATAAGTTCCCTCAAAGAATAAGTCAAATCATGTGTGTGCAAGAGCAAGATGTTACATACTCCCCCTCTTGGTTTAAACTTTGTCCTGAAGTTTCACAGTATATGTGGAGTAAATAAAGTATCTGAGAAGATGTAAATGTATAACTATTAAAAAAACATGGAAACTGTTGGCACGTATCATATGTGTCCTCCCATGTAGCCGAGTGTGGGCTATAATTGTCCCACTGGACCTTGACCTTATCGACTGTTAGACGTCGTAGATGTCGAATGCGATGGTCCAGAATGTGGATTGGCTCTGCCATGAGTGCACCCTCGTATGACACCTGCAAGGAACTCATGTCAGTCACATGCATATGATCACTAACATAATGTATCAAAATAGATACATGAAAAACATTATGCATACGCCTCATATCTGGCAAGATTTGGTTCATTCTTTCTGTCTTCCCGTCTATCTCTAGGTGATACACTGTACTAAAGTTAAGTTGGGTTCCCAAGGCCTCTTAGAAAATAGTCTAAAATCATCCTGTAAACATCGATCCTCGATCGAATATGATCCTCTTAGGCACTCCATGCAATCTCACAATCTCACTGGTAAAAAATCTAGCTATGTTTGGCGCCTGATACGTCGTATGCTCATCGATAAAATGTGCACTCTTTTTTAGAGTGTCAACTACCATGAAAATAGAGTCGTGCCTCCTTATCGTCAGTGGAAATCCCATAATGAAGTCCATCAAAATGACCTCCCATTTCGATTCTCGAATAGCATGTGGCTGTAGTAATCCTACTAGATGTCTATGTTCACCCTTCACTTGCTGACATTATAGACATATCACCACGTAGTTGAATATGTCTTCCTTCATTCCTTTCTAGAAGAATAAGGGCTTAAGGTCTTCCCTCATCTTCATGATTCCTGGATGAGCCATGTAAACTGCTCTATGAGCTTCGTTTAACATTAATCTTCTCAAATCATTGTTAGGCGATATGTAAATCCGGTTATTATACCTCATTAAACCATCGTTGTCCAATGTAAATCCCTAAACTTTGGTACCAACATGGTTTCTTTGCCGATATTTTCCTTAAACTCTTTATACTAGTCATCGTTGCACTGTAAAGTTAGAATATTTTCTTGAATATTCGTCTGAAGAGGTATCACCAAAAATATGCGTGGCCTTTGTTCACTGTTCCTTTTATGCAGGTAAACTCAAAATTGTACTCACTAAGTAGTTCTGACCAACTCCTTTGTCGTGCATCAAGTCACTTTCTATAAAAATGTGATGCAAACCATAGTGCTCTATTTTCAATTCAAATTTTCATCCAATCAGGGAGTGCCTCCACATTCTCAGGAAATAAACAATGGAAAAAAACTCCAAATCCTATGTCACATAGTTCTCCTCATGATTTCTTAATTTTCTAAAGATGTAAGCGATCACTCGACCGTATTTCATCAAGACTCCACCTAAGCCTTCCTTGGATGGGTATGTGCATACCAAGAAGTCCTTGTCCATGTCGGGGCTTAGTATCGATGTTGTTTTCAAAAACTCTTTGAGCCTTAGAAATTCTTCCTTGCATTTCTCTGTCCATACAAACTTCTCATTTTTCTTCTGCAATTTCGTAATCAGATTTGCTATCTTCGAAAAAATTTTGATGAACCGAATAATATCCAGCTAATCCCATGAAGCTACATACTTCTGGTATGTTCATCGACATAGGCCATTTTATAATACACTCTACCTTTGTTGGATCCACAACGATGACTTTGCCAGAGATAACATGCCCCAAATAATGAATCCTCATTTGATAATTAGAGCATTTCGACAATTTCCCGTATAATTTGTTCTCTCATAAACAATGTAGTACCAAGAGAAAATGTTTGTCAATGAATACTTGAAAAAACTTGTCCAAGTACTCACAGAACATCCCATTCATCAAGCTCATGAATACCCATGGGGCATTTTTTAGTCTGAATGGTAAAACAGTAAACTCGTAAATCCCAAACCTCATCTTAAATGTGGTCTTAGGAATGTCTTCCTCTTTGATCCGTAACTGGTGATATCTTGATCTCAAGTTGATCTTCAAAAACATCGTCACACCTTTCATTTGATCAAACAAATCATCTATTCTTGGCAATGAATATTGGTTCTTGATCATTTCCTTGTTCAAATGATGATAGTCAATACAAAGTATCGACAACCCATCCTTATTCTGTATGAAAATAACAGGCGTTCCCCAAGGTGACACGCTTGGACATATAAATACTAGGTCCAAAAACTCCTTCAGTTTCATTTTAAACTCCTATAACTCAGGCGTTGACATCCGATAAGGTGTTCTTCTATCGGTTCATTTTTTTCTTTCAAGTCGATTGTAAACTCCAATCTCTCTCCTGGGCGGAAAACCTAGTTACTCTTCTGGAAATACATTAGAAAACTATCATACTACCATAAGGTTTTCTAGTCCTTTTGTATGCCCTTGTCGTTCAGCGGTAGGATTGTGTATAGCTTGTATCCCTTGCGCATTCTCTTCTATAGTTGTAGTGAAGAAATGAACCTCAGGGATACTCCATGTTTTCTTCCTATAATCACTCTTCTCTCTCCCTCATCGTCAGTCCAACTCAAACACTTAGTCTTACATTTGAGTATCGCATCATGCAATTCCAAGGAGTCCATACTGATCATGATGTCATAAGATCCTAAGATTGTGACATATAGGTAGGACTTTGTTACATTATTCCCCAAGTTAAAGCGACAGTTCATACCCCTTCCTCAAACCATCTGGCTGGCACCCAAAACCAGTTTGACGTATCTAACTCATCCTGTTGACTATCTTTACCTAAATCCCTTCAACGCAGTACTAGAAATAAAGCTCTCTATAGAACCAGGATCTAACAAATACTAAAATTTTGGTTGGCGATGGTACCTGACGCATCGATCACAATGGAATGGTGCTCGACTTGGAAGTTATTCACCATGATCATGAATCATGTGGGCCTTTCCCACCTCTACAATGGTAGTGTGTCATGTTGACATGACATCTTTGGCCTTTTCAAAGGGATAGTATTGATGGTATGGTGGCTCTCCACATGTCCAAAACCCATCTCTGGTTCAATACTCCTAGCCCCAAAGTAGAAGTTACTTTCCTACTAGCATAATATCCTGGTTTGTTCTACTGACAAGCCTAAACCATAACTACTGGTGGCACTCTCAATGATGAAGTGGTCCCCTGTACGAAGTCATCTACTGAGGAGCCTATCATCATGGTGTCGTGAACAAGGGTCCTCTAAACGTATCTTGATACCATGATGTCTTGTTTGGCATGTGTATGTTGTTGTTGTGCACCTAATGTCGTTAGTCCACATGGTCTTGTAGGAGTCCTTCCCTAACTCCCACAGGTCAAATCTTCCTCAGCTATGAGGCCTACTGGAATACATCGTGAACGCTCGAGGAATTTAGATCCTCACCTTCGCACGAAATCTGGAGATGAGGATGAACATGAAATTGCTGACCTCCAGCTTCTCCATGTTTAGATATGGGGTATACCGAAGTAGCTTCATAAATCTGGTCTCATAATCCAACACCATATGACCACCCTATCGTAAGGTGTTGAACTCATCGAGTTGGCGCTCAATGAATTCCTCTGAAAATTAATTCTTCTGAAACTGTTCCTCGAACCATTCCCATAACACAGATTCAACGACCATGTTTAGTTGAGGTAAAAGCGTCTTCCACCATAGAAGAGCACTTCCCTTCAGTTGAAATACCTCCATGCGGACCTTCATGTTGGAGGTTGTAACCATGAAGTACGAAGCACATCGCCTTGTTCTCCAACCATGCCTCGATGACTGATCCATCCCTGGCACTCATAAAATCAGAAACCTAACCTTCTTGAGTTCTCCATGAATGCTACCACTGCCAGTTGGAGCACGCTATGAACCCTCACTGGGTACAGGCACCCTGGCCTCAACTCTATCTAGGCAGTTAATCAAGGTCTCTGACATCCTCTAAAGGGACCTCATCATACCAACCACATCTCTCACAACAATCTTCTCATGCCCAATGACTTGTTCTTCTCCTTGAGGGTTAGACCCCTCTGGCGTGGGTGCTACTAGAGGCGTCACACCGCCTCCCTTAGCACCACGTCGTGAACCTCCATGACATCCTCTAATCATGATTACCACATGGGCATGTTAAAATTTTAATTAGCGCTAAGTTATTAATAAAGTGTATAATACAATTGAGGGCATGACGATCCACAGTCGCAGTGTTGAACCCACTCTAATACCATATTTAATGTCCCCTCCATTACGACAACGAACAACGAGGTACAAAAGGTAATTTTTTTTTTTTTTAATGCATAAGGAAAATAATGTCAACACAAAATTCATAGTTGTTACGACATAATAACAACATACGTCATCAAAATTGAAATACACATAAGCATTGAATTAACATAAATAACAACGACATAGGTTCAATGCATAAACATAAATAACAACGACATAGTTAAACGCTTCACAATCATTCGAAGAAAAATATAATTAATATCAAAAAGACACTAAACATCAAATAACTACCCGCCCAACCTATCCTGCATGGTTATGACCTTTAGGACACATAAGCAATGCTCAAGCCCAAGTTCCAATTGATTTTAACCATTTAAGGTCTCAGGGTTGGCGATTGTTCTAAAGAATGAGGAGGTGTCTACATCCCACTAACAATCAATTCCAAATCAACTAGGTCAATCAACAACATCTATGATCATCCATTTCATCAATCCATCAATCCTAAACATCAATTAACCATGGAGCAAGAGAATTTTGATTACTAATCTATCATACAACAACATAAGATAAGGCACAATGTAATCAACTTTGTTTATTTTAAAGGCATAAAGGAAAACATATTCTTTTCTCCAAGGAGAGCAATTAATTAGTTGCTGAAGGCCACCAAAAATCAACATCATTCCAAGGTGCAAACAGGAAAACAATCGTGCATCACTTAATCATTGGTGCAACAACATATAGTTACGCAATCAATCCTACATCATCAAAATTACTGCGCAATAATATATAGTTACACCATCAATCCTACATCATCAAAATTAACATGCAATAAAATATAGTTACGCAATCAATCATTCATCGCATTTAATTCAAGGCGCACGCATAATCATTAATTTTATTTCAAGGCATAAGGTAACCAAATTCTAATACATTCATACAATCCCTTGGCTAAAGGTGCAAGAGTAATCTAGTTATAGAATCAATCATAAATCGTATTAAGTTCATGGCGCAAGAGAACTCTACTTTATTTTTAAAAGAACAAAATAATATAAATACATAATCGATCAATTATCAACATTTTCTGATGGCACAAGAGTAACAATCAAATTAATTCAACCACCAGTCTAGTTCCTTCTGAATGATTAATACTAAATTCAACGATTGCGAGATTTTAATGTTTAATACCCTAATTATTTGATCCAACTAAGTCATTGCAATACTTAACCATAAAGGTGTCACTAACTTTAATGTCATTATCATTGTGATTTCACCAAGGATGACTCCACCTAAGTATTACTCAGAAGGTAGATCCATAACCTTCAATTGAATTATAAATATCTAAGGTTAAATTTATGACCCCTAAACAAATCTTCATACAACCAGGAAAATCGCAGCCTATAGATCAATTCCTTTATCACTAACGCCATAGCTTTACCAGTCTATCTGCAATTAGAGTAACACTACCTAGGTTGTAAGATTAATACTAGGCAAGGGAAATATATGATTAGATTACTTCGACTTACTAACTTCATTCATAATCAATATCATTAAACCCCTTTTCCCATTTTATAAGAGTAGTGTCATCTCTTTGAACCTTAGATAGGAATAATCAATTTTTACCATGGTTATTAATGAGCATTTAAAATTCAAACTTTAGTCACCAATTAGATCTATATACCTTTACCAAAATACTTTTAAGGAAGCTATGTATACCTATAATTGGTAGATAATGTAGGAATGTACTATAGATCAGTCGTCTTGTTGATCCTACTCATTATTTGTTCTAGTTCATGATAACTCTCAAGTTAAGCATTTAATCCCATGAATCTGGCATAAATTTTGGAATTAAAGTTGGATTGACATATTATAATACTAAAGGAATTAATACTGGTCCGAAGATGCAATGAGGAGAGATAATTCACCTGGAATATTTTGAGGAGGGTAACGAAGCTAACTCTGCCTCTCCGTTCATATTATCATTATGAAAATGAAGGAAATTATTTAATATCAACTGGATTTTACAACTCATGAATAATCAGAGGATAAATAAGGGAAGTGAGAAATGAACTGTTGGTTAAGGAATCCATGGAGGACGTTAATACCAGAATGTCGTAAAGTTGTCAGGTGGAGATTCCTTACCCCAAGGCACCTCAGCCTAAATTCGATCCTTGTGAAGGAAGTTTCCATTCTACGATAGATACGTCCCATAATTTGGGGATGTGTAATCTTGTAGAAACAAGTGGCTTCCACCTATCTTCCAATAGTTTCCTGAGGAGTTTAAGGAAACGTGAAAGCCACATCTTAAGAGAAAATAGAAGATCCTCCCCACTTTGATATAACTCCATCATCACCTATACTGCATGTGCTAGTTGGTGAATTATAAATCTCCAGCATGATTGTTACATTCTGGTTGATGCTATTTTAGGCATGAGTTAAGTTGCTCCTAATTATGGATGGTGACAGAGTAGCGACCACTCGCATGGAAGTAAACAACCGCAATGTATTTTTCATAAAGGGCGGTGGGAAGAAAATGCAGGAGGCTCCCTTAGATCGCAGGGAGAAGGGGAAACGAGTAAAACATTGCAGGCAAATTGTAGAGGCACAAGTTCTCTTGGTATGGGTCATATTGCTGGTAAAAATCCTCCACGTCTTTCATGAGAGATTTTATCAACCCAATTTGCGTACCTTAAAGTCTGTAATCACTTCTTCTACCTTGCGCGGAATGTATGGCCCATTTTAAAAACTACATTCAAAGCACCAAGACCCTACGTCAAACCACGATGAGGAGGGATGAAAACTGGACCGGACAATGCCCTAGGGATTGTTAAATGGGGTTGGGGACTGACGATGGGAATTTGAAAATTTTAAGGTTCTGCAAGGGTTGTTATCTACTCTTAGAACTGAAGGATATACACCTGGAGATACCCTAAGGTGAGTTCACATTTGATCAAGAATCTGACACATAAAGTAAACGGTTAACAAAGCAGTCCAAGGGTGGTAACAAAATCTTCCGAGGGCAGCGATCGAGAGGTCAATTTCTCTTGAGAAACTCTAGCAGTCAGTTAGAGATCGACGAGGCATCTTAACGATGGCCAAGATAACATTGATGTTTTAAGGGTTTCGGGTTACAAAAGGAAAACTCGAGGCAACTACAGAGTTCAAATTATAAAACCTCCCAAAGGAGTCCTAAATTTTGTGGTGAAAACTGTAGCTTGCACTTAAGTTGTGCGGTCTTGATTATTAACAACTAACCATGTAAATTCTAGTGAAACTTTATATGGAGGATGGTGGGTTTAGATCTTCAAGTTTGTATTTTATCTTGAGAATGAAATTTTGTCCTACAAAGGAACTATTCCTATAACAAACAGTCACCCATGGACTTAATAATTCGATACAGAGTTTTGATTCAATCCCAGAAAAATAAAATAACCATACAACATGAACCTTATATTTATGATTTTAAACTCAATGACAAAACAATTGATATAAGAAAATTTTATTACAGTTGCGGTAATAAAAAATAAACATGCATATACGATTCAACGATTACAATTTAAACTTAAGGAGAATATCATCACTGACGAAGTTGAGCTTGGAGATTCTCTTCTGCAACTGGCGATCCCTGTGTCCTCTCGCTTCCTAACCATAGAGACTTCATTGGTACCTCTCAGCCAACGATAGGGGTACTCTTCTTCCCCCTTAGCCCCCCGAACAACAAAGAAGCCATGCACAACACAATAATAAAACTCTATCTCCCATCTCGCCTTGCAAATTCAAGTACCACTCTCTTTCTCGGGTTGGGTATCCTAACTCTCACAAGTAAAATCAATAAAAAATTATGGTAGCATAACTTTACTCATCCCATTTCTTTTCCTCCTCTTCTTAACCATTTCTTTTATAAAAATTTTCATAGTGACCACTTGCCATTTCTGTTTAATTCATTTTATTGAAAATTAATTAGGAATTACTCCCCCCGTACACTTGTCATCAGTTCCCTTAGTTGAACCAATAAGTTCATCATTTAATTTAATTGAATGCCAATTTCTCTCACCCATCCTAAAAGTGCTCTTAAAATCACTCCTAGTTGTCCTTGTATTCCCTCTATTTCCTTTTTAATGATTGGCGTCTTTCTAAAACTTAGTTGTGTCTAATTTAGGAATGTTCTTTAATTAGACTAGACTAGATTCTTTTCTATGCTTCCACATTCTTTTTTACATTTATTTCCTTTCTTATATTAGTTCCAATTTGGTATTCTTTTGCACACATTTATATAATTAAATATTTAGATATAAATTTTACTCTTTCAATTCCTAACTTGAGTTTTCTTCATCCCCAACCATTTGTTAAATTTTTAATTTAAATTTTTTTAGTCTTCTTACCCACTTTAGACTTAGGCTCAAATTTTTAAATTAGGATTAGAATTTTTAAGGAGATTTGGTAATTAATAAAAATTACTCATTTAATAATTATTTTAAGACTAACAATGTCCAAACAAAATTGTTTTCTAGGCACCTAGGTTCATTGAATCACATTTATTAAAATCAGGACGTTCCCTTCAAGACGCACTCATTGCTTCAAGGGTGCCACTCGCCCGTTTTCAAGTTTGATTTATGCGACGAGCCCTTCAAGACACACTATGTGCTCCAAGGGTGCCACTCACCTTTGATTGATTTGGTAGTTTCCCAACCCTTGGAGTAAATACTCAATCAAGTGAGCTTGTGAAAGACTAAAGGACTCTAAAGAATAACAACCCTACCTTATTGTGCACCCTTTAGAATATTTATGAGAGGCTGTCTCATTCTGACCTCATGGCATTGTGGATATCTCGAACTAGGTAATCATTAACCTACAATTCGAGCCACGATAGGAGTGCTAGTAGGATGTGGCAGGGTTGCTTCCACCTCTCTCCCTCGATATATGGTTGTTTTGCATGCCCCCTTTGCTCCTCATGTGTGTCTGATTAGCAAGCAATCGTCAACCTGCATCCATCAATGAAACATTGTAAATGATCCATAACCAACATCATAATATACTCGATCATATGTCACATATGCATAAATAGAAATACCCAAACCATATACAGTCCACTCTTTGACTCGATCTGGAGTCCAAGGAGGTTCATTGATGCCATCGACATCCTCAATCTGTCAATTTTCTTGCACACTTAGGAGAAAATTTTCAATAGCACCTATCTATACATAGATATCAAATAACATAACATCATAATCCAACAACATCATCATCAGAATCCATAAGAAAAACAAACGACCATATACTAAACCGGATCACTTGCATGCAAGTGTCCTCAAAGAATAAGTCAAATCATGTGTGCACAAGAGTAGGATGTTACATAAACCCCCTGAAGTTTCATAGTATATGTGCAGTAAATAAAGTATCTGACAAGATCTAAATGTCTAACTATCAAACAAAAATGAAAACTGTCAGTGCATATCATATGCGTCCTCCCAGGTATCCGAGTGTGAACTGTAATTGTCCCACTAGACCTTGACCTAATCGACTATTCGACGTCGTAGTTGTCAAATGTGATGGTATAGAATGGGGAATGGCTCCGCTGTGAGTGCACTCTTGTCTGACACCTGCAATGAACTCAATTCAACCACATGCATAGGATACCTAACATATTGTCTCAAGACAGATACGTGAAAAACATCATGCATACACCTCATATCTTCCAAGATTTGGTTCATTCTTTCTGTCTGCCCATATTTCTCCAGGTGATACATTTTATTAAAGTTAAGTTGGGATCCCAAGGCCTCTTGGAAACTAGTCCAAAATCATCATGTAAACAATGGTCCTCGATCATATATGATCCTCTAAGGCACACCATGCAATCTCACAATCTCACTGATAAAAAATCTAGCTATGTCTAGCGCCTGATACATCGTACACTTAGGGATAAAGTGTGCACTCTTCGTCAGAGTACCAACTACCATGAAAATTGAGTCATGCTTCTTTGTCGTCAGCGGGAATCCCACAATGAATTCCATCGAAATGGCCTCCCATTTCGATTCTAGAATAACATGTGGTTGTAGTAATCCTGCCAGATGTCTATGTTCAACCTTCACTTGATGACATTCTATACATCTCGCCACGTAGATGACTATGTATGCCTTCATTCATTTCCAGAAGAATAAGGGCTTAAGGTCTTCCCTCATCTTCGTGACTCCTAGATGAGCCATGTACACTATACTATGCGCTTCATTTAAGATCAATATTCTCAAATCATCGTTAGGCGATACGTAAATCTGGTTATTATACCTCATTAAACCATCGTTGTCCAATTTAAATCCATCAACTTTGGTACCAACATGGTGTCTTTTCCGATATTTTCCTTAAACTCTTTATGCCAATCATCGTTGCACTGTAAAGTTAGAATCTTTTTTCGAAGATTTGTCTGAAGAGGTATCACCGAAAATATGAGTGGTCTCTGACTCAATTCATCTTCCATTATGCTCATTGTTCCTTTTATGCAGGTAAACTCAAAATCGTACTTGCTAAGTAGTTCTAACCAACTCATTTGTTGCATGTTCAAGTCACTTTTCATAAAAATGTGCTCCAAGCCAGAGTGCTATGTTTTTAGTTCAGATTTTCATCCAATAACGTAGTTTCTCCATAATCTCAGGGCGTACACAATGGCCAACAACTCCAAATTGTGTGTCGTGTAGTTCTCCTCATGCTTTCTTAATTTCCTAAATATGTGAGCGATCACTCGACGATCTTTCATGAAGACTCCGCCTAATCCTTCATTGGATGCATCTGTGCATACCAAGAAGTCCTTATCAATCTCGGGGACTTAGTATTGGCGTTTTCGTTAACAACTCCTTGATCCTTCAAAATGCTTCTGGGCATTTCTCTATCTATACAAACTTCTTCTTTTTCTTCTGAAATTTCATAATCAGATTTTCTATCTTCAAAAAACCTTCGACGAACCGTAAAAAATATCTAGATAATCCCATGAAAATATGTACTTATGGTACATTCGTTAGTGCAGTCCATTCCATATTAGCCTCTACCTTTGTTGGATCCATAGTGATGCCTTCATCGGAGATAACATACCCCAAATAATGAATCATCCTTTTATAAAAAGAGCATTTCGACAGTTTCTCGTATAATTTGTTCTCATAAACATTGTAGTACCAAGTGAAAATGTTCATTAATGAATACTTGAACAAGATTGTCCAAGTACTTGTGGAACGCCCCATTCATCAAGCTCATGAATACCCCTGAGGTGTTTTTCATTACAAGCAGTAAAAAAATAAAATCATAAATCCCAAAACTTGTCTTAAATGTGGTCTTAGGAATGTCTTCCTCCTTGATCCCTAACTGGTGATATCCTGATCTCAAGTCGATTTTTGAAAACATTTTCGCGTCTTTAATTTGATCAAAAAAATCATCTATTCTTGGTAACAGATATTGGCTCTTGATTGTTTCCTTGTTCAAATGACAATAGTCAATACAAAGTCTCGACGATCCATCATTCTTCCGTATGAAACTAACAGGCACACCCCAACGTGACATGCTTGGACGTATAAGTCCTAGGTCCAACAACTCCTTCAATTGCATTTTCAACTCCTGTAACTCAGGCATTGACATCTGATAAGACATTCTTTCTATTGGTTCAGTTCTGGTTTTCGATTCGATTGTAAACTCCAATCTCTCTCCCAGGAAAAAAGACTAGTAACTCTTTTGAAAATACATCAGGAAACTATCATACTACCAAAATTGTTTCTAGTCCTTCTATACTCCCTTGTCGTTCAACCCTAGGATTTCATATAGCTTGTATCCCTTGTGCATGCTCTTCTGTATATATAGGGAAGAAATGAATCTCAAGTATACTCCATGTTTTCTTCCTACAACCACTCTTCTCTATCCCTCATCATTGGTCCAACTCAATCACTGCATCCTGAACATCTGAGGCATTTATATCCTCAGCTTCATAAGAAAGCTGGAGTTGAGGTTGAACATGAACTTTTTGACCTCCAACTTCTCCATGTTTAGATGTGGGGCATACTGAAGTAGCTCCATAAATATGGTCTCATAATCCACCACCGTACGACCACCCTGTCGTAAGGCATTGAACTCATTGAGTTGGTGCTCAATGAATTCCTCTCACAATTACTTCTCCTGAAACTGTTCCTCCAACCGTTCCCATAACACGGCTTCGAAAACCATGTTTAGTTGAGGTAAGAGAGTCATCCACCATAGAATATAACTTCCCTTTAGTTGAAATACATCCATTCATACCTTTGTGTTGGAGGTTGTAACTGTGAAGTACGAAGCACATCGCCTTATTCTCCAACCATGCCTTGGCAGATGAGCTGTCTGTGGCACTCATGAACTCAAAAACCTAATCTTCTCGAGTTCTACGTGAATTCTACCACTTCTAGATGGAGCACATTGTGGACCCTCATTAGGTACATGTGCCCTAGCCTCATCTCTATCTAGGCAGTTAATCAAGGCCTCTGACATCCTCTAAAAGGACCTTGTCAGACCAACTGCATCTCACACAACAATCTTCTCATGCCCAATGAATTTTTATTCTTCTTGGGGGTTATACCCCTCCCATGTCGGTGCTACTGGAGGCATCACACTTCCTCCCCTGGAACCATGTCATGAATCTCTGTGATGTCCTCTAACCATGATTACCACATGGACATGTTAAACTTTTAATTAGCACTAAGTTATTAATCAAGTGTATAATACAATTGAAGGCATGATGATCCAAAGTCGTAGATTTGAACCCACTTTGATACCATATGTAATGTCCCCTTCATTACAACAACGAACAACGAGGTACAAAAGGTAGTTTTTTTTTTAAAACGCATAAGGAAAATAACGTCAACACAAAATTCATAATCGTTACAACATAATAACAACATACATAATCAAAATTGAAATGACACATAAGAATTGCATTAACATAAGTAAAAATGACACGAGTTCAACACAAAAACATAAATAATAGCGACATAGTTCAACGCTTCAAAATCATCCAAACAAAAATATAATTGAGATCAAACAGACACTCAACATCAAATAACTACCCATCGAACCTATCCTTCATGGTTAGGAACTCGAGGACACATAAGCAATTCTCAAGCCTAGATTCCAATTTTTTTTAACCATTTAAAGTCTCAAGGTTGGTGATTGTTTTGAGGAACAAGGAGGTTTCTACATCCCACTAATAATCAAATCTAAATCAACTAGATCGATAAAAAACATCTACGATCATCCATTTCATCAATCCATCAATCCTAAACATCAATTAACCATGACGCAAGAGAATTTTAATTACTAATCCACTATACAATGACATAAGATAAGGCATTGTTAGCACTGAAAGTCACCCTCATATTGAAAGAGGATAATCCCAACACCCATCAAATAGGTTTGTTAATGTAGATTAATGATATAAGGTCAAATGGACAAAACTCAGCATAAAAATGTTTTAACACAGAAAGTCTAGGCTAGTGTACATAAGAAAACCAGGTTTTGAATAACTTCAGTCAATGGTTTAAGAATAAAAGTGAGTAGATGGAAGACTTGGTGAGGGAGGTGGATAGGTTTTCTATAAGCATGAGGCCTTCTAGCAGCTAGGTGAAGAAAAATCAATCACAAGAACTTCTTGAACTAAATTTAAAACACTGAAAAACATTTATAGAAGCATTATAATCAAACATCCATTATAACACAACCATAACATCTCATAAGGATCATCCAATAATGAGAATTTAGAGTAAGAAGAAACAATATGATGTAAATAAGTTGACTTCCATTAATCAAAATATCTCAGGTCTCATACATAAACCATAGTACAACTCTGTTTAGTCAAAATATTACAAAATAGGGAGCTTTGCTCAACCATTCGAACCCTACTTAACATTCTTCTAATCTATTTATAACCAAAACAATAGACAACAACTTGATATGTGATTTGGCCTTCCTATCCTAGGATTCTCCACAAAAAGCTATTAATATAACATCTGTACAAGTGGATCCAACAGAATGATAGAATCAAGGAGCATGTTGGCAACAACTCTAACAACATATAAATGACATGATTTGTTGTTGCTTGGGTACATCTTCTCCATTTCCACGTGTCCTTCAAGCTTGTGTGTTGAGCTCCATCTGCCACCTATGGAATGGTTCCATCCAAAGAATCAAAGCTAAGAGGAGGCCACATATTTGAAACTGTTGACTGCAACAATAAGTTTGTATCATGTTGGCACAAGGGAATACCTAGGGTTCAACACTACAAGAGTGCACCAACAAAACCCTAACTACCGTCCCTTTCGACAACACCTGAGAAGCAGATGAAGTCTCACCTGAGGTAGAGGCAGGGGTGGTTGTAGGACTCAAGTTTTTGCAACCTAATATGGGACATAGATCTACAATTATATCACTTACAGAGCACTTAACATCGATCATTCATCAATATTCAATTCTTATTATACTTCGCAAATAACACAGAGAATTGTGGCATTCACTTAGATATAAGGTATCTTAGTACTTAGCGATAACAAAACAGATCGGATCCAATAGATCATCACTAAAAATATTTATACATATCAGATATACTATTCATACACATATAATGAAGCACAGAGCATAAGTGGATCTATCTAAATATATCAAAGCACTTGGCTAAAGCAGAGATAAACACATCAATTCAAAGCACAGAGCATAACACACAGATTTACGTGGTTCACCCCCACCCTAGGGATACGTCCACCAACGCTTCTTCTTTATTATTGTCGGCCAAGAGGTTACAAGAACAGAGCCACCAAACCCTATTGTGCATGGGATATAAGATCTACACAGCTTGCCAGATCCTTCTTCCCTGCGTTATAACACAAAAATCCTTCTACAATTTCTTACAATAACTTTCACTCAGCTTCTGCAAGTCTCATATAGGCACTAAGCTTTTACATACCTTACTTGCACTTAACATACATCACATAGACAAACTATTCGACTCCCTTTATTACATTGCCTATCCTTCTATTTATATATACAAAAGTAGGCCTAAGCATGGGTAAACCCACGGGCTGACATCCCTTTCCCATTAGATATTCCCAAAACCCCAAAAGGGACCCAAAGGTGGTCTGAGATTTTGAAATTTCCTCTTCGTCTAGCGCTCCATCTTTGACAGTCTGTCTAGGTCTCAAAAATGGTCAAATATGACCAAGTGTTCCCAAAACTTGGTCAAGGTCCAACAAGCCCCCAACACTCACCTGTGACTCATCCTAAGTCACTCTGGTTTGAAAAATTCTTCCTTGAATGCCTCAAGCTTGGTTAGAGCTGCTTCAACCTGCTATGGTGCTATGGCCTCTTACTCAGTGAACTTCTGGATGAGTGCGTCATTGACTGGTCCTTCTAGGCATTGTTTTGCTGCACTCACAACTGTTCAAGTTCTACTCCTTGGTTTTCAACTTCAGTGAATAGTTGACATGCCTTCTCTTGCAATGGTTGAAGTCATTGTGAGACTTCCATCACTTTACTCTGAATCATTTGGATCCATTGTTGGTTCATGCGCTTCTCTGGAAACCTCTTCATTCTTTCGACTGGTGACAAGGCCTTCAACTATGCTTGTAATATATCTGCATGTTTCTTTTCTTCTTAGAGTTGTGACTCCA
>JASDQU010371813.1:40087-54833 GCA_032191745.1 Picea mariana | reverse complement strand
AAAATGATATGTAGGGAGACTTCACTGTCAAATTTTAGGCTAACTTAGGGCCACCATATAGGGCCATCATCATTCTATAGAAAAGGCTCCTAAAATTTCACAGCAAAAAGACTTTGAGATAAAAATATAGGATGGCACAGTAAATGAAGAGAGTTAATGTTGAAGCTGTGAGCATAGAAGATGGCATTGGTTTGATAGATAATTTGAAATGATGGAACATGGGATCCGTAGAACAATTTAACAATGGTTTCTGTAGCGTAGTGTGGACAACATGAGCCAAAAAGATAAATGAGCATTCAAAGCTCTGAAGCAAATGACTCAATTTCAATGGAGGAAACTGACAGTATGTAGATGGCTAAGAATTTTGTGGTAGAAGAGCTAAAGGTCTGGTAGTTGGAAGAAAACACAGTTGGCAGTGCCAGGTGCTACGAAAAGTTAAACAAAACCTTCAATTGATCTTCAACAGAGCTCAGATGGCTCAAAAAGTACATGGACACCGAAACTCGATTATTGATGTTCTTTAGCAAGATTGGAGTCATTTAAAACCACCTCGGTCTCCAATTCACTTCGGTCAATTAGTTATGTAGCATAATTCACAACGTTGTCTTGATTAGTAGTTTTTGCAGCGCCGATCTAGGAGCAAGATTTCAAATTTGGTAAACAGTTAAAACTTCATAAATGACCAAATCACGATATTCCTTTTGAAGACAAGGGTGTTGAAAACAATGAATAGGCATGAAATCATCTTCATAATTGTGAATGATGGTAAAGAGGGAGAGTTTACAAATATGTTCTACAAAAACAACTCGTGAGTTGGAAATGTACTTGATAAGGTTTGATTTGACTCCCTAACGAGAAAAGGGACAGAGTGGAGTGGTTCAATAATATGAATGGATGGAGTGACTTGTTAGGTTTGTGGAGTCATGGGTTTGATAGTGCTAGTTGTCACATCAAGTGATGAGTCAAGGATGTAAACCATAAAATGAACCTAGGGTATAATCCATAGGTGTGGGTCAAATATGTAAGCCAAGTTCCAACCCTTTATTTGTTTAAACTATCCTATGAAAATCATAAAGATAAAATCAAAACACAAACTTAAAAAGACTAATGGGTAAAAATTAAAACCTAAGGAGAAATTTGAACCATGACAACTTCATGTGATAACATTTTCTCCATAGGGGATGGCATGCTCCCTGTGAGCTTCCAAGAACATGCAACTTTAGTGTCTTATCCTAGGGCTATGGGGTCATTTATTCAAACAAAAATGAAAAATAAAAAGTGATATTTACAATGAATGGAAAGCCACTCATGGCTTAAGAAAAATACTTCTTCAGAAAGTTCCCATTAGCATGGCCACCAAAAACTTCAGAATCCTCCAAGTTATGCAATTTATAAGTGTTATTTGAAAATACCTCATAAATCTTGAAAGGAACAATCCACAAGGCTTTGAATTTACAATGTTTTCCTTTGTCTTGCTTGGGTGCATCCCACTTGAACACTAGATCTCCCATCTAGAAATCTTCTTTTCTTACCTTCTTGTCAAATTCTTGCTTGATCTTCTGCTGATGGTCCTGTGCTTTGTCAAGGAGTTGCTCCCTAGTCTGTTGTACTTCTACCAATTGTTGTATCCTCCTAACCATATCATCAATTTCTCCTTGGTAGACTTGGAGGAACTTTTCCACAAGCAAGGAAAGATGAGTAGGAAAAATAGCTTCAACCCCATATAAAAGATGAAAAGGATAAATACCAAGTGAAATCTTTGTTGTAACTCTATCATCCCATAAGGCAAATTTCATCTTTGAGTCCCATGCATTCTTTTTGTCTTCTAACATTTTATCGATGATCTTTATGAGGCTCTTGTTAGAGGAATCAGCCAAACCATTTCATTGGGGGTAATAAGGAGTATAATGAACTAATGTAATCCCATATTGTTCACAAAAATTGATCAATGGTTCATCTTTAAAAGAGGCAGCATTGTCAGTAACAATCTTGCTTGGACAAACAAATCTTGATCTGATATCCTAAAGAAAACTAATGATTACCTTGTGGGAGGCAATCCTTGTAGGAATGGCTTCTATACACTTCGTGAAATAATCAGTGGTAGTCAAAATCCACCTATGTTGACCACTTGAAGCTGAATGGATTTCCCCAATGAAGTCAAGACCCCACTGTTGAAAAGGTCCAGAAACCACCATAGGCTTCAAAGGAAAATATTTGAGTTGTTTCTTTCCATAAAACGTTTCGCATTTGGCACAAGCTCTAATATTTGCACAAACATCAGTAAAAAGGCTAGGACAAAAATACCCATCTCTGAGGATCTTATAGGCTGTGGTTCTCCAAAAGTGATGCCCCCCACATAAGCTATCATGAAAATGAGTCATGGAAATTTGGGCTTCCTCTAGATCTAAACATCTCAAAAGAACCTCTAGAGGATCTTTCAAGTACAATATATGATCAATAAGACAATATATATTTGCTTTAAGCTTCAAATCTCTTACCTTGTTCTTATCCAAACCATCAGAAGGCTGCAACTTCTACATAAAATATATGATGTCCTTATACCAAGTGCATTTTGTGAAGTTGGGGCTGATATGCGAGATTTTGTCAGCAAGATTAACTTGTTGTTTTTCTAAGTTTATGTTCATGAAATTAACCCCTAATTCTTTGAAATTTGATTCATCCATCAACCTAGATAAAAAATTTCCTTTCACTATTTTAGTGGGTTTCATTTCAATATCAAATTCCAGAATTTTGACAATCCATTTGCTCCTCTTCCCATCTATGTCAGGATGAATAAGGATCTCTTTCATATAGGGTAAGGGAACATAGGAAACAATCTTGGAATGAAGAATATATACTCTAAAATCCTTGAGGGCTTTGACCAAAGAATAAGCCTTCTTTTCCATGATACCATATCTCATTTGTACATCCCTCAATGCTCTGTTAAAAAAAGAAATAGGGTGCTCTAACCCCTCTATATTTTTCTGAAGCAAGACAAGAACCAATGTGTCAAATGAGGCAAAGGAAAATATCTGAAATTCCTTTGAATAATCAGGGTTGATAAGGACAGGTGCTTTAGTCAAGGACTTTTTGATTTGGTCAAAATAATCTCGAGCCTCAGTAGTCCATTTCACCTCATTTCCTTTTCTAAGCATGGATGTAATGTAACGTAATTAACCAATTCAACAGAGTTCGAGATGAACCTTCTCAGAAAAATGATTTTACCCAAGAAAGACTGAACTTCTTTCTTGGATCTAGGAAGAGATAAAGTTTGGATGGCCTCTACTCTANTTTCTACACTTCAGGAAGACCCTTTTCAAATGATGATAATGTTCTTTATCACATTTTGAGAACACTATAATGTCATCTAACTAGATGACCACAAATTTTTCCTTCTCCCTAATAAAGGCAATATTCATTGCTTGCTGAAAGATTACTCCTACATTCATTAATCCAAAGGGAATTTTAGCATACATGAATGTGCCCCAAGGAGTGGTGAAGGTTTTATTCTCTCTATCTTCAGTAAATAAAAAGATCTAATTGTAGCCTGAGAATCCATCAATCATAGATGTCCTAGATGAGCCACTCACTCTCTACAAAATGTGCTCCATCTTTGGAAATGGGTAATTATCTTTCTTGGAGATTCTATTCAAATTCCTGAAATCAACACATAATCTAATTTCCCCATTATTATTCCTCATAGGGACTAAGTTAGCCACCCACTCAGAGTATATCAAAGGAATGATGATCTTGGCATCCAACATCTTTTTCACTTTTTTTTTCATAATAGGCAGGAACATGGGATTTATCTATTTGGGTTTCTGCCTAAAAGGCTTGGTCTCCTCTTTCAAAGGGATCTTGTGTTCAATGATGTTTGTGTCATATGTTTTTAACTATTCATATTTATAGGAAAACACATCAACAAACTCCTTTAAAATCTTAACATACTCAACCCTTTCTTTTTTTGACAAGTTGCTAGACAACCTTCACATATTTCAGATCCTCCTCTACACCTAAATTGCATTCAGTCACATCAACATTTTCAGTTGCACCTTTAACCTTCACAACAACATCATTTTTTTCAAACAATATCTCCAAGGGGACTAGTCCTTTTGGAATATGTTTACTGGGCAATTGAACAATATGATAGTCATCAATTTTATTCAGAAAAATATTAGCATGAGGGATTTTGTCATAATCATGATCTTGATCAATATGTAGGGAAGAAAACTCATCCACAGTTTCAAGAAATATTTTGATCTCAAGATCATCCTCAAAGACCTTCCAATTCTTGACATTGTAAGGTATAGAGGGTCTATACTTCACTTTCACATCAAATTTGAGCTTAGGGGGAAAATGAACTCTGAAATTACTTGCTGAAACATCCAAGGAATCTTCCATAGTATTTTCCACTCATGGAACAAAAGAGATACTAAAATACAAGAAGAAATTATCAACAAGATTCAAAACTTCATTTATGTAAGTTCTTAACCTGGGGTGTTTAGCTTCATACATATTTTTGACTTGATGTACAATTAATTCAACATCTCCAAAAACTGCCAAATGTTCAATTTTCATGTCTTTATCATCCCTCAAACCTAAAACAAGAGCCTCATATTTTTCCACATTGTTTGTAGTTTCAAATTCAATCTTGTAAGACAAAGATATGATCTCTTGAGAAGGGGAAATAAGGACTACCCCAACACCAACACCTTCCTTAGAAGAGGTTCCATAAAAAAAAATATTCCAAACAAAGGTATTAGGACGAGGAATTTCACAAGAGGTAATGGGTTGTTGTTTGATTTTAATAGGTGATTGAATAACTTCAGTGAGTTGTAAAATACTGTATCCTAAATCAATATCAACTGAAAAAATAGGGTGGGTGGTAGGATTGGCTTCATCACTGATGATGTAAGCTAGTTGTGCCTCCCTACAAAGCCTTCTATGTTATCCCTCAAATACAGGAATGGTGGCATATGAAAGTTCCATCTGCAAAGTTCCCCTTAGTATTTTGATCCAATATGTTGAGAAGAGAATCCCAAACTTAGGGGGGACATCAGCCACCACAATATCCATGACCACACTCTTCATTAGAAATTGGAACAAGGCAAAAACCAAGTCTTTAATAAACCCAAGATACATCACTTTCGTAGAATCAAATGAATATAGGTCATGATAAGTTTTTGTAATTTCCACCCCAAGCTCATCCATAACAGTTTTAGGCATGATATTATGGGATGCCCCTGAGTCCATCAAGAATTTCTGCAACACTTTATTGTGAATGTTTAATGACGTGTATAAAGGAGGGGAAGAGTCATCCCTAACCTCTACCAAAGGTCCCAGTATGAATGTTGGTTTTTCATCTTGAAGATTGACTGAATCTGTGGAATTAGATGAAGGCTTGGGCTGTAGCATTTTAGAAATATATTTTTTGAATTCCTCATTCTTAATTGGCTCTAAAGAAGGTACAGGTATTTTGATCTTTTGAATCTCATTTTCAAAGCTAAAAGTGGAGGGAGATTTCATAATTTCCTTAATTTCAGGGACAAGGCTCTCAACCGATGCTTGAGGGTTTTGTGCCTCTTTTTCTTTGTTGCTAGATACCACAACCTTAGAATTTTTATTTTATTTTAGTGGGTTCATCATAAGTGTCAATATTTCCCTCTTTCTTTTTTGACCTTAGGTTGTATTTATTTGGATTTTCAATGGTTTTTTCCCCTTTAATCAATTCATTCAATTGGCTATCCATGAGAGACTCCTGATATGTAGATTGGGTTAAATGGGGAGATAAAGAGGTGTCACTAAGACAATGGATTTCTGGATCAGTTTCTTCATCCTCTCCTTCCTCATCAACAACAAGGTTATTTTAGAGAGGGGCTTGGACTTCTTTATCATCCCTATCCCTATTTATTTTATCTCTTTGGAGGAATTGAGGGGCATTATTTGGTCTTATGAAATTACCTCTATTATCAAGATTCTATGTACTCCTATAGTTCTGCTTTCCTTCAAGTTTCAACTTTTCCATTTCAGTAGAAAGTGATTTTACCAATTTTGTTAGTTCATCAACTTTAGGGTGGACAATTGGGGATTCTAAGGTTGAGGCTTCAACCCTATATTTTCTCCTGTCTCTATTAGATTTTCCCCTAAGCTTGTCAACTTCCAGTATGTTAGATTCTACTTCCAAAGTTGCATCTTGCATATGAGCTAGAGAGGTAGGTCTTCTTTCTCTCAACAGGAGGTAAAAATTAGGGTCAAAAGAACTGAAATAGGTAGTCTTGGTAGATGTTTTTGTAGGTTTTATTTCAGTGGTAATCTTGTTGTACATTTTATTAAATTTTTTTGATAAGTCTGAAACAGTTTCCCCCTCTTTCCTCTTAAGTGACTCAATTTCTATAATAGAATAAAGGAAATCCCTTTTATCCCCCCAATGTCTCAGAAAATCATCATCCAAATCTTCAATTCCAGCAATAGACCCAAGAGTCAAACCCCTAAACCATTTTCTAGCCTCACCATTAAGACGTTGTACAAAGACCATCATCCATACATCTTCATTCTCAATGTTAATATTGTATGCATAACTATAAAAGGTTGCAAGGTGTTCTTCTGCAGTTGTGTCTTCCTCCCCTGTGAACTTGGACATGAGTTTAAGGTAGTCTCCAACTGGGATAGAATTCATAGGCTGAGGTAAAATAAGAGGGGCATACCTAGCCACCACTATGGCATCCATCTTATTTCTAGGAAGATTATCACGTACCATTGGGTTGTGAAATCTAGGAGAACAAGGGGGAGACTAAATCTTGACAGGTACAACTGTATCAATGATTTTAGGAGAAAGAGAGATCCTGGATGGAGAGGTTTCAGTTTTCAAAGGAATGGGATGAGTATTGGAAGAAGATGGTATAGGGTCCAAGGGAAATGAGGTTTCCTCGTCTTTATTCACAACAATTTTAATAGGAGAAGGAGTAGGAAAACCCAAGGTGGGAAAATCTTCTAAGCTCTCATGTCTAAACCAACTTACAACATTAGGAGAGGCAAGAGTTTCAAAACTTTATTCTTTCAATTTGGGAGTAAAATAAGAGTATTCAACAGGAAAATTTTTAAAATCCAAATTTCTAGAAACTTCCACAGAAGGTAGAAGAGGAGAATTGGATATAGCTACTAGAGTATCAAAGGTAGAATCATGAAAATGACCAGAAGAACCTGGTACAACAATTGAAAATCCTTCTTGAGAAGATTTTCCTTTATTGATAATCTTCTCTGGGTCAACTTTAGGTGTTTCCATAGGTATATGTGGAGTAGAGATCATGTGTCTACCTTTGGGAGCCACAACTAAAATAGTGGAGTTGCCTGGTGCAAGTTGCAATCTTCAATGTACTTATTTCTAATGCACCTTCAGAATCAATATTTCTTTGTCGTTCAATCCCAGGGAAATGTTTTCAATTCGTTCCCTGAAAATGATGCTAATAATGTTAGCACTAACCGTTACCCCCATATTACAAGAGGATAAGCCCAACACCCATCCAATAGTTTTGTGAATGTAGATTAATGATAGAAGGTAAAATGGACAAAACTCAGCATATAAATGTTTTAACACATAAAGTCTAGGCTAGTATGCATAATAAAATGAGGTTTTGACTAACTTCAGTCAGTGGTTTAAGAATAAAAGTGAGTATATGGAATATTTGGTGAGGAAGGTGTATAGTTCCGCTATAAGCATCAGGCCTTCTAGAAGCTAGGTGAAGAAAAAATCAGTCACAAGAACTTCTTGAACTAAATTTAAAACACTGAAAAAAATTTACAACAACATTATAATCAAACATCCATTATAATACAACCATAAAATCTCATAAGGATCATCCAATAATGAGCATCCAGAGTAAGAAGAAACAAGATGATGAAAAGAGGTTGAATTCTATTAATCAAAATATCTCAGGTCCCATACATAAACCATAGTACAACTTTGTTTAGTCAAAATATTACAAATAGGGAGCTTTGCTCAACCATTCGAACCCTACATAACATTATTCTGATGTATTTATAACTAAAACAATAGACAATATCTTGATATGCGATATGCCCTTCCTATTCTAGAATTCTCCACAAAAATCTATTAATCTAACATATGTACAAGTGGATCTAACAGACTTCTAGAATCAAGGAGCCTATTGACAACATCTCTAATACGATATAAATGAGATGATTTGTTGTTGCTTAGACGCATCTTCTCCAGTGCAACATGTCCTCCAAGATTGTGTGTTGAGCGTCGTCTGCCACTTGTTGATCATTGGTTCCCTCCAAATCATCAAAGCTAAGAGGAGGCCACAAATTCACAAATGTTTACTGTAATAGTCAGTTCATAGAATATTTTCGTAGCACAATTGGTAGCATATTTTGTAGCACTTGCCTTTATAAAATTGTTCTGCAATCGATTCTGTAGCGCATTCAGTAGTAGATTTTGTAGAGCCCTCCTATAATGCTATTCTCTAGTGAGTTTCCGTAGCGAACTACCACTCAGTGTCTATCTAGGTGATTTCGTAACCCTTTCGATAACGAATCTGCAGATCAATTTGTGTGGATGATTTTGTAGCCCCAGGTGCTACGAATTCTCTGTGTTTTTTCTGTGTCATGCAATAAGCCTCAAAAACCCAAAAAAGTCTTAGTAGATGGATTATGATCTCGTAGTTTCCTCCAGTAGGTGAAATTATAATACTTCCCTCAACACTTCAATCTTACAAACACTGATCATCATCAACAATGGATCTGTCATCCTTTCCATTTCATCTTTTCAATATGACACTCCTCCTTGTTGCAGGAGAACTTTCCTCTATTGCAACAACATTTCTTTCTTTTGCAGGGGCACTTCTCTCTACTACAGGGGCATTTCTCTTTATTGTAGCTTGGGATAAAACATTTAAATTCATATGGGCTAGATCATCCTTGAAGGTCTAGAATTATTCTTTGAGCTTTCTGTTTAGGGACTATATGCTTTTGGTTTTCCTATACAAAGTCTTAAGTTTCCTATGGAGAGGAAATAATATTCTTGATGTAAACCTAGAAAAATCAAGGGTTTCATTATACATGTACATGAGCTCCTTCATATTCTTCCTCTCAGTCAATATTTCTCCCTTCAAACAAGAAAATTCCTTTCTTGCATCCCTAAGTTGTCTGATCAATATCTTGAAGGTGGGATTATCAGGGGGAGTGTTGATGTTTATGACTTCAACAAGATTCTCAATATCTTCACTCTTACCTTTTTATTTCTTTTGAACAAAATATTTGGTCATGACCTCAATAGGCTTCCCAACAATATCACTTTTACCTTTAACTTTCTTTGGGACAGAAGCCTTGGGTATGCCTTCTGTCTCAACAAATTCCTTGTGGGTTGATGATCTAGTGAAAGGCCTCCTAACTCTGGTCTTAGGTGTTGAAGTAGGTGAATAAAAATGCAATTTTCTCCCCTTTTTGGCTGTGGTTTTGGTTGATGAGGTAAACTCCTCTAGTTTAGGTGCATACTGAGGTGAAAATTCTCTTTGTGTGGAGTGATGGACTTCCCTCTCTTCTTCTTCAATTTCTTTAGGAACTTCTTTGTCTTGGGAAATAGGTTTTCTCTTTCTCTTTTTCCTTGTTTCTACTTGGGCAACACTACTAGATAGAAAAGGGATCTACACCTTGGATTGGGGGGTGGAGACTACATCTAGCTACATATTTGTAAAGGAAATGAATTTTTCCCAAGTAAGGTTTCTTTTATTCAATTATTCCATTACAAGCATCTTGATCAACCTAGAGTGGAAAAGACTAGTGTCCACAAACTTGGACTTGGATTGGACCCTATCAACCATATTTCCCATACTTCTGAACATATAGAAAGGGATATTCATCAAATCCTTACATGTGAAGTGTAGCAAGATCCTAATGTTATATTGGCATATCATGTTGAATATGCCCTCACATGTAAAATACCTTTCGATTACTTTCAACATTTTGTCAAAACCCTCAACTAAGTGGCTCCTAGGCAGTCCCTTGGAAAAATTGTCTTTCTGATAATCTGGCTTGAGTAAATCCTTAGAAAAGGTTGCATTGAGAATCATAGATTTTAACTACCTCTCACCAGTGTTGGGTATCTCAGTGGTCGCTGCAATAATGGCCTCTGATACCTTGAACTCAAGGGTTCATACCTTGGTCTTATTTCTATTAAATTTTAAAGAAAACTCCCTTGCTACTTCAGGGTGTCCCCTCTACATGTTTTGACAGAAAGATAGGCAACCAACCCTTTGGAAAAGCTCCCTAATCATAGGCTCAACATCAAATAGGTGCATGTCAGAAGGCTCAGTCCTGACCACACTACCACCCTTGTGAGATTTATTCTGTTGGGGTGTATCCATTAATAGAAGCAGGAGGTAAAGTACTGTAATGTTATGAGAGGTAGGGAAACCAAACATAGACAAAATTGTTTAAGTTCTGAAAGGTGATCCTTATTTGGTATTTTCGGGCTTTCCTCCAATTTACTTCTAAACTAATAAGAGACTAGTTTGATGGCTGAAAATGGGGATAAAAATATCCTCTGAGAAATGATATGTAGGGAGACTACACTGTCAAATTTTAGGTTAACTTAGGGCCAACATACAAGGTCATCATCATTCTAAAGAAAAGGGTCCTATACTTTCACTACATATAGACTTTCAGATAAAACTATAGGATGACATAGTGAATGAAGAGTTTTAATGTTGGATATGTGAGCATAGAATATGACACTAGTTTGACAGAGAATTTGAAACACTGGAACAAGGGATCCATAGCATAGTTTAATAGTGGTTTCTATAGCGTAGTGTGGACAACATGAGCTAAGAGGATAAATGGGAATTCAAAGATCCGAAGCAAATAACTCAATTCTAGTGGAGGAAACTGACAGTATGCATATGGCTAAGAAGTCTTTGGCAACAGAGGTAAAGGGGTTGGTAGGTAGAAGAAAACACAATTGGAAGCGCCAGCTGCTATGAAAAGATAAAAAAAAACCTTAAATTGATATTCAACAGAGATTGGATGGATAAAGAAGTACCTAGACACCGAAACTTGATTATTGATGATCTTCAACAAGCCTGGAGTTGTTTTCAACCACCTCAGTCTCCAATTCACCTCATTCAGTTAGTTATGTATCATAATCCACATTGTTTCCTATATTAGTAGTTTCTGCAGCACCTAGCTAGGAGCAGGATTTCAAATTTGGTAAACAGTTAGAACTTCATAAATGATCAAATCACGATATTCCTTTTGAAGACAAGGGTGCTGAAAACAATGAAAAGGCATGAAATTAGCTTCATAATTGTGAATGATGGTAAAGAGGGAGAGTGTACAAATATGCGCTACAAAAACAATTAGTGGGTTGGAAACGTACTTGACAAGGTTTGATTTGATTCCCTAATGGGAAAAGGGACAAAGTGGAGAGGTTCAAGCATACGAATGGATTGAGTGACTTGTAAGGTTTGTGGAGTCATGGGGTTGATAGTGCTAGTTGTCACATCAAGTGATGAGTCAAGGATGTAAACCATAAAATGAACCTAGGGTATAAGCCATAGGTGTGGGTCAAATATGGGAGTCAGGTTCCAGCCCTATATTTTTTTAAAGTATCCTAAGAAAATCATACAGAGAAAAAAAAAAAAACATAAAAAGACTAATGGGTAAAAATTAAAAAATAAGGAGAAATTTGACCCATCACAACTTCATGTGATAATAGGTGCAATGTTATCAACTTTATTTATTTTCAAGGCACAAAGGAAAACATCTTCTTTGCTTCAAGGCTAGTGATTAATCAGTTACTTAAGTCCACCAAAAATCAACATTATTCCAAGGTGAAAAAAGGAAAACAATCGTGCATCACTTAATCAATGGCACAACAACATCTAGTTACGCAATAAATCCTACATCACTAAAATTGATGTGCAATAAAATCTAGTTACACCATCAATCCTACGTCATTAAAATTAGCGCACAACAAAATATAGTTATGTAATCAATCATTCATCACATTTAATTGAAGGCGCAAGTGTAATCATTAATTTTATTTCAATTTATAAGGTAACCAAATTCTAGTGCATTCCTTCGCTAAAGGCGCAAGAGTAATCTAGTTACAAAACCAATCAGTAATCTAGTTCATGGCACAAGAGAACTCTACTTTATTTTAAAAATCACAAAAGAATATAAATACATAATCAATCAATTGTCAGCATTTTCTAATGGTGCAAGAGTAACAATCAAATTAATTCAACCACTGGTCTAGCTCCTTCTGAATGATTAATACTAAATTCAATGATTGTGAGATGTTAATGTTTAACATCCTAATTCTTTGATCCAACTAAGTCACTACAATACTTAACTGTAAAGGAGTCACTAACTTTAATGACATTATCTATGTAATTTCACCAAGGATGACTCCACTTAAGTATTACTCAGAAGGTAGATCCATAACCTTCAATTGACTTATAAACATCTAAGGTTAAATTTATGACCCCTAAACAAATGTTCATAAAACTAGGACAATCGCAGCCTATAGATCAATTCCTTTATCACTACACCCATAACTTTACCAGTCTAACTTCAATTAGAGTAACACTACCTAGATTGTAAGCTTAAGTCTAGGCAAGGGAAATATATGATTAGATTACTTTGACTTACTAAATTCATTCATAATTAATATCATTAAACCATTTTTCTATTTTATAATAGTAGTGCCATCTCTTAGAACCTTATATAGGAATCATTAATTGTTACCATGGTTATTATTGAGCATCTAAATTCAAACTTTAGTCACCAATTAGATCTATATACCTTCACCAAAACACTTATAAGGAAGCTATGTATACATATAATTGATAGATAGTATTTATGTAGGACTGTACTATGGATCAATCATCTCGCTAATCTTACTCATTATTTATTCGAGTTCATGAGAACACTCACGTTAAGGATTTAATCCTCTGAATCTCGCATAAATTTTAGAATTAACATTGGATTAACAACTTATAATACTAAAGGAATTAATTCTAGTCTAAAGATGCGATGATGAGATATAATTCACCTCGAATATTTTAAGGAGGGTAATGAAGCTAACTGCACCTCTCTGTCCATATTATCATTATGAAAATGAAGGAAACTATTTAATATCAATTGGATTTCGTGAGTACAGCTCATGCATAATTAGAGGATAATTAAGGGAAGGGATAAACGAATCGTTGGTTAATGCATTCTAGGAGGAGGAATATACCACAATGTAGAAGAGTTGTCAGGTGGAGATTCCTTACCCCAAGGCACCTCATCCTCAATTCAATCCCTGCAAAGGCGATTTCCATTCTACGATATGTACGTACCATAATTTGGGGATGTGTAATACAGTAGAAGCAATTGGCATCCATGAATATTCCAACAGTTTCCTGAGTAGGTTAAGGAAACGTGAAAGCCACGTCCTACATGAAAATCAAAGATGCTCCCCACTTCGATATAACTCCATCATCACCTATTCTGCATGTGCTAGTTGGTGAATTATCAATCTCCAACATGATTGTTACATTCTCATTCGCCCACAGAACATTCTGAGGTTGATGGTATTTTAGGAATGAGTTAAGTTGATCCTGACTATGAAGGGTGATGGAGTAGAGACCACTCACCTGGAAGTAAACAACTGCAACTTCCTTTTCATAAAGGGTGGTGGGAAGAAAATACAGGAGGATCCCTTAGATCATAGGAATAAGGGATCTTGAGTAAAACACTACAGGAAAATCATAGAGGAACAATTTCTCTTGGTCCAGGTCACATTGCTGGTAGAACTCCTCCATGTCTATCATGAGATATTTTATCAACCCAATCTGTGCATCTTAAATTATGTAATCACTTATTCTACCATGTGCATATTGTATGTCTCATTTTAAAAACTGGTGGACTCGACCTCCAAGCTCCAAGCCCATTGGCTATACTCCATGTCACAATTCCTCACCATAAGATTTGAGCCAAGCACCAAGGCCCAAAAATGAGGCAAAATCCAAAGCACCAAGACCAAGCACCAAACCATGAGGAAAAGGGATGAAAAGTGGACCGAACAACACACTGTGGATTGTTAAATGGGGTTGGGGACCGATGATGGGAATTTTCAAATTTTAAGGTTCTGCAAGGCTCATTGTCTTCTCTTAGACCCAGAGGATATACATGTGGTGATACCCTAAGGCGATTTCACATTTGATAAACAATATGACACATAAAGTAAACTGTTAACCAAGCATTCCAATGGGGGGTAACAAAAGCTTCTGAGGGCAACGATCAAGAGGTCAATTTCTCTTGAGAAACTCTAGGAATCAGCCAGCGATCGATGAGGAAAATTAATGATGGCCCAGATAACAACAAGATTTGAATGGTTTCAGGTTATAAAGGAAAACTCAAGGCAACTGAAGAGTTCAAATTCTAAAACCTCCTAGAGGAGTCCTGAATTTTGTGGCGAGAGTTGTAGCTTTCACTTAAGGTGTACGGGTCTTGATTATTAACAAATAACCATGTAAATTCTAACAAAAATGTATATGGAGGATGGTGGGTTTAGATCTTCAATTTTTGAGTTGATCTTGAGAACCAATTTTTCTCTCGCAAGGGAACTACTCCTATAACAAACAATCACCCACAGACTTCCAAAATTAGATACAAAGTTTTGATTCGATCGCAAAAAAATAAATAACCATACAACATGAACCTTCTATTTACAATTTTAAAC
>JASDQU010371813.1:0-11572 GCA_032191745.1 Picea mariana | reverse complement strand
GAGTATAACTAGAAAGAAATTGTCATCTTGCATCCATCAATGAAACACCATCAACGATCCATAAAAAACATCATAATATACTCTGTCATATGTCACATATTCATAAATAGAAATACCCAAACCATATACAGTCCACTCCCTAACTCGATCTAGAGTCCAAGGAGGTCCATTGATGCCATCGACATCCTCAATCTGTCAAGTGTCCTACACAGTCAGGAGAAACCTGTCAATAACACATGTATATAAATAGATATCAAATAACATAACATCATAATCCAACAACATCATCATCAAAATCCATAAGAGAAAGATACAACCATATACTAAAATGGAACACTTGCACACAAATTTCCTCAAAGAATAAGTCAAATCATGTGCGTGCAAGAGAGATATGTTACATACACCCCCTCTTGATTTAAACTTTGTCTCAAAGTTTCACATTATATGTGCAGTAAATAAAGTATCTAACAATATCTAAATGTTTAACTATCAAACAAAAATGGAAATTTTCGGTACATATCATATGCGTCCTCCCAGGTAGTCAAGTGTGGACTATAATTGTCGCATTGGACCTTGACCGGATCGACTATTCAATGTCATAGCTATCAAATGTGATGGTCCAGAATGTGGAATGGCTCTACCGTGAGTGCACCCTCGTCCGACACCTGCAAGGAACTCATGTCAATCACATGTGTAGGATCACTAACATAATCTCTCAAAACAGATACGTAAAAAACATTGTGCATATGCTCATATATTCCAAGATTTGGTTCATTCTTTCTGTTTGCCCATCTGTCTCCAGGTGATACGTTGTACTAAAGTTAATTTGGGTTCTCAAGGCCTCTTGGAAACTAGTCCAAAATCATCATGTAAACACAAATCCTCGATCAGATATGATCCTCTTAGGCATCCCATGCAATCTCACAATCTCGCTGATAAAAACTCTAGCTATATCTAGCATCTGATATGTCGTACGCTTAGGGATAAAATGTGCACTCTTCGTCATAATGTTAGCTACCATGAAAGTTGAGTCGTTCCTTCTTGCCATCAACAAAAATCCCACAATGAAGTCCATTGAGATGACCTCCCTTTTTTATTCCAGAATAGTGTGTGGTTGTAGTAATCGTGTCACATGTCTATGTTCAGCCTTCTCTTCCTGACATTCTATACATATCTCCACATATTTTACTATGTTCACCTTCATTCCTTTCCAGAAGAATAAGGGCTTAAGGTCTTCACTCATCTTCGTGACTCTTGGATGAGCCATGTACATTGCTCTATGATCTTCGTTTAATATTTATCTTATCAAATCATCGTTAGGAGGTACGTAAATATGGTTATTATACCTCATTAAATTGTCATTCTCCAATGTAAATCCATCAACTTTGGTACCAACATGGTGTCTTGGTCGATATTTTCCTTAACCTCTTTATACCAGTCATCGTTGCACTGTAAAGTTATAATATTTTCTTGAATATTCGTCTGAAGAGGTATCACCGAAAATATGTGTTCTCTGACTTAACACATCTACCACTCTATTCGTTGTTCCTTTTATGTAGGTAAACTCAAAATCATACTCGCTAAGTAGTTCTGACCAACGCCTTTGCCGCGCATTCAAGTCACTTTGTGTAAAAATGTGTTGCAAACCACAGTGGTCTGTTTTCAGTTTCAATTTTTATCCAATCAGGTAGTGCCTCCATACTCTCAGGGTATACATAATGACCAACAACTCCAAATTGTGTGTTGTGGAGTTCTCCTCATGCTTTCTTAATTTCCTAAATATGTAAGCAATCACTCGAGCATCTTGCATCAAGACTCTGCCTAAGCCTTCCTTGGATGCGTCTGTGCATACCAAGAAGTCCTTTTCCATGTCAGGGACTTAGTATCGATGTTGTCGTCAATATCTCCTTGAGACTTTGAAATGCTTCCGCACATTTCTGTGTCCATACAAACTTCTTGTTTTTATTCTGTAATTCCATAATAGGATTTTCTATCTTCAAAAAGGCTTCGACAAACCATCGATAATATCGAGCTAATGCCATGAAGCTACTTACTTCTGGTATGTTCATCGGTGCAGGCCATTCCATAATATCCTCTACCTTTGTTGGATCCATAGTGATATATTTTTTGGAGATATAATGCCCCAAATAATGAATCCTCGGTTGATGAAAAGAGCATTTCAATAGTTTCCCATATAAACACTATATTACCAAGCACAAATGTTCGTCAATGAATAATTGAATTTTTTTTTCCAAGTACGCATGGAACACCCCATTCATCAAGCTCATAAATACCCCTGGGGAATTTGTCAGTCCAAATGGTAAAACGTTAAACTTGTAAAGCCCAAACTGCGTCTTAACGCGGTCTTAGGAATGTATTCCTCCTTGATCCATAACTAGTGATATTCTGATCTCAAGTCGATCTTTGAAAACACTGTTGTTCCTTTCATTTGATCAAACAAATTTTCTATTCTTGGAAACAAATACTAGTTCTTTATTATTTCCTTGTTGAAATGATGATAGTCAATACAAATTATCAACGACCCATCCTTCTTCCATATGAAAATAACAGGTGCACGCTAAGGTGACATGCTTGGAAATATGAGTCCTAGGTCCAACAACTCCTTTAGTTACATTTTCAACTCCTGTAACTCAGGAATTGACATATGATAAGGCATTATTTCTATCAGTTCAGTTATGGGTTTCGATTCGATTCTAAACTCCAATCTCTCTCCCAGGCAACAATCCTGGTAACTCTTATGGAAATACTTCAACAAACTATTGCACTACCGAAAAGTTTTCTAGTCCTTCCGTACAACGTTGTCGGTTAGTTCTAGGATTGAATATATATTGTATGCCTTTCCCATGATATTCTATTGTTGTAGGGAAGAAATTAACCTCAGGGATACTCCCTTTTTTCTTCCTACAATCACTCTTCTTTGTCCCTCATCGTCGGTCCAACTCAACAGTTCCATCTTATAGTTGAGTATCACATCATGTGATTCCAACCAGTCCATATTGATCATGATGTCATAAGATCATAAGATTATGACATATAGGTTTGAATTCGTTACACTATTACCCAAGTTAAAGAGACAAATCATACCCCCTCCTCCAACCATTTGGTTGGCACCTGAAGCCAGTTTGGCATATATAAATCGTCCTGTCACCTGCCTTTACTAGAAACAAATACTAAATTTTGGTTGGCATCAGTACCTAATGCTTGATGCACGTTTGACTGGTGCTATGCATGACTATTTTTCACCACGTTCATGAATCATGTGGGCCTTTCCCACCTCTACAATGGTAGTGTGTCTTGTTGACCTAGATACTCTGTCCTTTTCAACTGGATAATATTTCTAGTATAATGGCTCTCCACATGTCTAGCACCTGTCTCCAGTCCAGTACTCCTAGCCTCAAAGTAGAGGTTATTGTCCTAATACCATAAGATCCTTATCTATTCCACTGACAAGCCTAATCTGCGGCTATTGGCGGCACTAATGATGATGTGGTGGTCCCCTGTAGGGATTCCTCTACTAAGGAACCTATCATCGTGGTGTCGTGAATACGTATCTTGATACCATGACATATTTTATGGCTGGTGTCTGATGTTGTTGCGCACCTCATGTCATTAGTCCATATGGTCTTGCAAGAGTCTTTCTCTGACTATCACAGGTCAAATATTCCTCAACTATGAGGCCTACTAGACTGCATCATGAACATCCGAGGCATTTAGATCCTCACCTTCACATGAAATATGGAGTTGAGGCCAAACATGATCTTGTTTACCTCCAACTTCTCCTTGTTCAGATGTAGGGCATACTGAATTAGCTCCATAAATATGGTCTCATAATCCAACACCGTACAATCACCCTGTTGTAAGGTGTTGAACTCATCGAGTTGACGCTCAATGAATTCCTTTGAAAATTACTTCTCCAAAAATTTTTCCTCGAACCGTTCCCATAACATGGCTTCGAAGACCATGTTTATTTGAGGTAAGAGCATCTTCCACCATAAAAGATCCCTTCCCTTCAGCTGAAATACCTCCATGCAGACCTTCATGTTGGAGGTTGTAACTGCGAAGCACAAAGCACATATATTTGTTCTCCAACCATGCCTAGGTGGTTGAGCTATCGGTGGCACTCATGAACTCAGAAAACTAAACTTATCGAGTTCTTTGTGAATTCTACCATTGTCATCTAGAGCGCACCATGAACCCTCATTGGGTACAGGCACCCTAGCCTCATCTCTATCTAGGAAGTTAATCAAGGCCTTTCACATCCTCTGAAAGTACCTTCTCATGACCAATGACTTGTTCTTCTCCTTGCGGGTTAGACCCCTCTGGTGCAGGTGCTACTGGAGGCATCACACCTCCTCCCCTAGCACCACATGATGAACCTCTGTGATGTACTCTAACCATGATCACCGCATCGATAGGTTAAAATTTTAATTAGCGCTAAGTTATTAATCAAGTGTATAATAAAGTCAAAGGTGTGACGATCCATAGTCGCAGGTTTGAACCCGCTCTGATACCATATGTAATGTCCCCTTCGTTATGACAATGAACAATGAGGTACAAAAGGAATTTTTTTTTTTTTTAATGCATAAGGAAAATAACGTCAACACAAAATTCATAATATTTATGAAATAATAACAACATACATCATCGAAACTGAAATGACACATAAGAATTTCATTAACATAAATAACAAAGACACAGGTTCAACGTATAAACATAAATAGCAATGACATAGGTTCAACACATAAACATAAATAACAACAACATAGTTCAACGCTTCACAATAATCTGAATAAAAATATATTTAAGATCAACCAGATATTGAACATAAAATAACTACATGCCCAATCTATCCTACATGGTTAGGACCTCCAGGATACATAAGCAATGCTCTAGCCCAGGTTCCAATTGCTTTTAACCATTTAATGTCTCTGGGATGGCAACTGTTTTGAGGAATAAGAAGGTGTATACATCCCACTAACAATGAAGTCCAAATCAACTAGATCAATCAACAACATCTACAATCATTAATTTCATCAATCCATCAATCCTAAACATCAATTAACCATGGTGCAAGATAATTTTAATTACTAATCCATCATAAAATGACATAAGATAAGGCACAATCTAATCAAATTTATTTATTTTCAAGGTGCAAAGGAAAACATCTTCTTTTCTCCAAGGCGAACAATTAATCAATTACTGAAGTCCACCAAAAAACAAAATTAGTCCAAGGTGCAAAAAGGAAAACAATCGTGCATCACTTAATCGATGGCGCAACAAAATCTATTTACGCAATCAATCCTACATCATCAAAATTAGTGTGCAATAAAATCTAGTTACACCATCAATCCTATATCATCAAAATTAACATGCAATAAAATCTAGTTACGCAATCAATCATTCATTTCACTTAATTCAAGGTGCAAGTGTAATCATTAATTTTATTTCAAGGCATAAGGAAACCAAATTCTAATACATTCATAAAATATATTGGCTAAAGGCACAAGAGTAATCTAGTTACAAAACCAATCATATATTGCATTAAGTTCATGCTGCAAGAGAACTCTACTTTATTTTAAAAAGAGTAAAGGAATATAAATACATAAACAATCAATTGTTAGCATTTTCTAATGACACAAGAGTAACAATCAAATTAATTCAACCACCTGTCTAGTTCCTACTGAATGATTAATACTAAATTCAATGATTACAAGATGTTAATGTTTAACACCCTAATTCTTCCATCCAACTAAGTCATTGCAATACTTAACCGTAAAGGAGTCACTAACTTTAATGACATTATCATTGTAATTTCACCAAGGATGACTCCACCTAAGTATTACTTAGAAGGTATATCCATAAAATTCAATTGAATTATAAATATATAAGGTTAAATTTATGACCCCTAAACAAATATTCATACAACCCGGACAATCACAACCTATGGATCAATTCCTTTATCACTCAAACCATAGCTTTACTAGTCTATCTGCAATTAGAGTAACACCACCTAGGTTGTAACCTTAATTCTAGGCAAGGGAAATATACGATCATATTACTTCAAATTACTAACTTCATTCATAATTAATATCATTAAACCCTTTTTCTATTTTATAAGAGTAGTGTCATCTCTTTGAACCTTAGATAGGACTCTTTAACTGTTACCATGGTTATTAATGAGCATTTAAATTCAAACTTTAGTGACCAATTAGATCTATATACCTTCACCAAAATACTTATAAGGAGGATATGTATACCTATAATTGATAGATAATATTTATATAGGACTATACTATGGATTAATTGTCTTATTCATCCTACTTATTATTTATTCAAGTTCATAAGAACTCTCACGTTAAGGATTTAATCCCCTGAATCTGGCATAAATTTTGGAATTTAAGTTGGACTAACAACATATAATACTAAAGGAATTAATGTTAGTCTGAAGACGCAATGAGGAGAGATAATTCACCTGGAATATTTTGAGGAGGGTAGCGAAGCTATTTGCGTCTCTCTGTCTATGTTATCAATACAACGCGTGAATAATCAGAGAATAACTAAGGGAAGGGAGAAATGAACCGTTGTTTAAGGAATTCGAGGAGAAGGTTGATACCACAACATAGAAGATTTTTCAGGTGGAGATTCCTTACCCCAAGGAACCTCATCCTGAATTTGATCGCTGCGAAGGAGATTTCCATTTTACGTCCCAGAATTTGGGGATGTGTAATCCTGTAGAAACAACTGGCATCCACCTATCTGCCAACAGTTTCCTGAGGAGGTTAAGGAAATGTGAAAGTCACGTCCTACGTGGAAATCAAAGATCCTCCCCACTTCGATATAAATTCATCATCACCTATTTTGCATGTGCTAGTTGGTGAATTATCAATCTCTAACATGACTATTACATTCTGGTTCACCCACAAAACGTACAGAGGTTGATGTTATTTTAGGTGTGAGTTAAGTTTCTCCTGACTACGTAGGGTGATGAAGTAGCGACCACTTGAGGCTCCCTTAGATCAAAGGAAGAAGGGATCTCGAGTAAAATGTTGTAGGGAAATCGTAGAGGCAGGATTTCTCTTGGTCCAGGTTGAATTGTTGGTAAAAATCCTCCATGTCTTGCATGAGGGTTTTTATTAACTGAATTTTCACATCTTGAAGTCTGTAATCACTTCTTCTACCATACGCGGACTATATAGCCCCTTTTAAAAAATGGTGGACTCGAGCTCCAAGCTCCAATCCCATTGGATATACTCTGTGTCACAACACCTCACCACAAGATTTGATCCAAGCACCAAGGTCAAAAAATAAGAAAACATTCAAATCACCAAGACCAAGCACAAAAGAACTAGGAGGAGGGATGAAAACTAGACTAGACAACACTCTGCGGATTCTTAAATGGGGTTGGGGACCGACGATGGGAATTTACAAATTTTAAGGGTCTGCAAGGCTCGTTGTCTTCTCTTAGACCCAGAGGATATACACTCGGCGAGACCCTAAGGCGAGTTAAATTTTGATTAACAATCCAACACATAAAGTAAATTGTTAACCCAACAGTCCAAGGGTTTTAACGAAATCTTTTGAGGACAACGCCCGAGAGGTAAATTTCTATTGAGAAATTATAGCAATCAACTAACGATCGATGAGGCATCCTAACGATGGTCGATATAACACCAACGTTTGAAGGGTTTTGGGTTACAAATGAAAACTCGAGGCAACTACATAGTTCAAATTCTAAAACCTTCTAGAGGATTCCTAAATTTTTTGGCGAGAACTGTAGCTTGCACTTAAGGTGTGCGGGTCTTGATTATTAACAACTAACCATGTAAATTCCAACGAAATTGTAGATGGAGGATTGTGGGTTTAGATCTTCAAGTTTGGAGTTGATATTGAGAATGAAATTTTGTACCATAAAGGAACTACTCCTATAACAAACGTCACCCACAGACTTACAAAATTAGATACAAAGTTTTTATTCAATCACAGAAAAATAAAATAACCATACAACATGAACCTTCTATTTACGATTTTAAACTCAATGAGAAAACAATTGATATAAGAAACTTTTATTACAATTGTGACAATAAAAAATAAACATACATATATGATTCAACAATTACAATTTAAACTTAAGGAGAATACTGTCACCGACGAAGCTGAGATTGGAGATGTTCTTCTGCAACTAGCAATCCTTCTATCCTCCCACTTTCTAACCATAGAAACTTCACTGGTACCTCCCAACCAAATATAGGGGTACTCTTCTTCCCCCTTAGCCCCTCAAGCCGCAAAGGGGTCACACACAACACAACCAAAGAAATCAAGCTCCCAGCTTGCCTTACAAGGTCAACCTACCACTCTCTTTGTCAAGATGGGTATCCCAACTCTCACAAGTAAAATCAGTCAAACATTCTGGCGGCATAACTTTACTCATACTAGTCCTTTTCCTCCTCTTCTCAACCATTTTTTTTATAGAATTTTTCTTAGTGACCACTTTCCATTTCTGTTTAATTCTTTTAATTAAAAATTAATTAGGAATTACTCCCCCAATACACTTGTCACCCGTTCCCTTAGTTGCACCAATAAATTCACCATTTAATTTAATTAAATGTCAATTTCTCTCATCCATCCTAAAAGTGCTCCTAAAATCACTCCGAGATGCCCCTTCATTTCCTTTATTTCTTTTTCATGACTGATTCCTTTATAAAACTTAGTTGTGAATAATTTAAGAAAGTTATTTAGTTAAACTAGACTAGATTCATTTTTATGCTTCCACATTCCTTTTTACATTTATTTCATTTCTTATATTAGTTTCAGTTTGGTATTCTTTTACACAGATTTATATAATTAAATATTTTGATATAAATTTTTACTCTTTCAATTTCTAACTTGATTTTTCTTCATCCCCCACCATTTATTAAATTTTTAATTAAAATTGTTTTTAGTCTTCTTACCCACTTTAGACTTAGGCTCAAATTTTTAAACTAGGCTTAGAATTTTTAAGGAGATTTTATAATTAATAAAAATTACTCATTTAATAATTATTTCAAGTTTGATAGTGTCAAAAAAAAAAAAAATTGTAGGCACCTAGGTTCATTGACTCACCTATATTGAAATCGTGACGTGCCCTTCAAGATGCACTCTGTGCTCCAAGGGTGCCGCTCACCCTTTTTCAAGTTTTATTTATGCGGTGTGCCCTTCAATATGCACCACGTGCTTCAAGGGTACCACTCGCCTTTGACTGATTTGGTAGTTGTCCAACCCTTGGTGTCAATATTGCATCAGTTGACCTTGTCAGAGACTAAGGGCCTTTAAGGAAAAATGACCCTGCCTTATTATGCACCCCTTAGAATATGAGTGAGCCCTCATGACATTGTGGATCTCTCGAACTAGGTAATCATTAACCTACAATTTGAGCCATGGAAGGAGTGCTAGTAGCTTGTTGCATGGTTGCTGCCACACCTCTCTCTCAATATCTGGTTGATGTGCACGATCCCTTTACTCCTTATGTGAGTCTGATTATAAATCAATTGCCATCCTGCATCCATCAACGAAACACTATCAACGATCCATAAAAAACATCATAATATACCCTATCATATGTCACACATGCATAAATAGAAATACCCAAACAATATATAGTCCACTCTATGACTCAATCTGGAGTCCAACGAGATCCATTGATGCCATCTACATCCTCAATCTGTCAAGTGTCCTGCACACTGAGGAGAAAACCGCCAATAACACATGTCTATACATAGATATCAAATAACATAACATCATAATCCAACAACATCATCATCAGAATCCATAAGTGAAACAAATAACCATATACTAAACTGGATCACTTGCATGCAAGTGTCCTCAAAGAATAAGTCAAATCAAGTGCGCGCAAGCACAAGATGTTACATAATATTTTCTTTATGTAAGATACTCGATCCTTTCTCAACTATTCTTTGCAGGTGAATATTTATTTCAAGAATAAAGCTTGGTCCTCTCTCAAGAATTTTTCAGTTCTTGTACACTATTTGAAAATAGAGGAGTATCACCTCTTTAAAAATGCAAGTGGAATTATCCTCGCGAGGTTATCTTAAAGACCATAATACAATCTTTTCGATCAACAAAATGTCTAATTGAATTACCACCTAAGAGAAAATTGGAGATCACAATTGAGCTTAAACTAGGAATGGATCATATCGCAAAGTTTTCTTATCACACAATAACTCCATAATTGTTAGAATTACAAACGAAGCTCCAAGAACTCTTCATCCAAGCATGTCATTGTGAGGAGCACGAGTGATATTGATAAAGATGAAAGATGCATAATGACAACTTTTTATTGATTATAAATAATTAAACAAAACAATGATAAAAAATCAATAACCCTTGCTTATAATACATGATTTATTTGATCAAATGAAAAGAGAAAAGGTGTTTTCTAATATCGATGAATGGACTAAGAGTATTTATGAGTTTAATGAATGGAGTGTTTCCACAGTACCTTGACAATTATGTGGTTAATGTGAAAATATGCATTACATTTTAGAGGTAAAGTGACATATGAATTCTAGAACAACATGAATATTTTTTTACCTACACCAATTTTAAAGAAGTTGTAAAATACCTTTAATATTTCCTCTTGGTCAAGATATTGTTTTTTTTCTAAATTTCCATTGCAACTAACATGTAATTTGATCAACATATTGTAGTTTTTCTAAATTTCCATTGCAACTAACATGTAATCATAGGAGAGAATTAACTTGCATCACCCATGTACGATATGAATTTTCTTGAAAATGGGAAATATCCAACTTCATACAACATATTCTATGTTGTGGCCCACACACATAGAGGGATAATCACAATAATGAAATGTAGGGATCTAAGGCATCTAATAGAGAGGAAACTGTTAGAAAAACAGGACCGCGGAGCAATAAAATAAAACAAATGCAGAAACAAAACACATAAGACACACAATACAAGAGAGACACAGATTTACGTGGTTCATCCAGTGTGGGCTACGTCCACCAGAGAAATTGCCAGGTCCTTCCTTTATTATTATCCAGCAAATGAAGGGATATAACCTACAACAAAACCCGTTGTAACTTCCTCTTCTTTCTCTCACAGTCTCCTCTTTCAGAATACAATATTCACCATCAACCATAGCCGCAATACATTTCCCTCATAAAAGAGGGTTTCCTTCTAGGGAAAAAAACCCTAACATAATCTCTACCGTTAGATCTGCGACCTTATAATGAATGATCCATATTTACAATGAAATTACAATATACTTTTATAAGGCAATTTTTGCTTCAGGGGCACCCGCGAACCCCTGCTGGGGGCCCACTTTCCCCCAGACCCCCCAGCCGGGGGGATAGGCCCCCCGGACCCCGCAGAGGGGGTACCCCCCCTCTGCACTCGCCTGCTTGGAAGAGTGTACATACGTCTAGGGTGTAAATACTTCATGGGGTATAAACACGGCTGAAAGCAAGGACCTCTGAATCAGGAAGATAATCAGGCTCCACAACCAACAATCTCCCACTTGGATATTGATCTC
>JASDQU010371812.1:27837-46905 GCA_032191745.1 Picea mariana | reverse complement strand
TTTTTACATGACATGTGAATGGAGGCACCAGAATTAATAAACCAAGCATTTGATTCATTTGTCTATGTTGATAGGGCAACATATGAAATAAATAATGTGATATTTAGAAAGTTATCATTCACTATTTCTCCTCTATCAACAAAATGAAAAATATGCCTTCTATTTCTACATGTGGACTCATTAAAATTACTTTTTAAACAATCTCTAGAATAATGTCCAGATTTGCCACAATAAAAACATGCATCATTCCTCTTAACAATAGCATTAGTATTTGGTGGTGTGATACCTTTATGTAGTTTTACATGTGGTGGCTTACTTGCATTAATTATTTCCCATGGATTTCCTCTATATGGTCATTCCCTATTTGCCAACAATGCCAAATATGAATTCTGAGGCCTACAATAAATATGAATTCTTGCAGAAGAAGACCCGCCAGTTTTTCAAATGTAGGGGATTTTTCTTGGGATGGCGCAAGACCTGTAGTAAACATATGATATTCTTCTAACATGCCATTCAAGGTTACTGTTATATGATCCATGCTTGAGATATTTTCATCAATATCACCTAGTTTGTCTTTCAATTCTTTAATTCTAGAAATAAAGTTATTAACGTTTTCATTCTCCTCCGTCTTAATTGAAAGAAATTTATTTTTTAAGAACAAAACGCGATTTTTATTTGTCGTTTAATACTAACCTTTAAGGGTATCCCAGGTCTTCTTGGATGTCTTGCAATATCTGATATACATAATAATATTTTCATTCATAGACATTCTTAGAACGACTTTTTCTTTGCTCTCTCGTCTATCCCAATATTGAGTGTTTGAGGGGGCTTTAGGTTTGGTTTCTTGTCTGGATACGATGGGACAAACATTTGACACTTCCATCAAAGTTTGAATATTGAGTTTCCAATTCACATAATTGGAACCATCCAACTTATTTGATTCATTTAGGTATGAATAATCCAAAGCATTTACCATTTGATTAAACTCAACACAACTGCAAAGAAGAAATAAATTTCACAAACAAAAAAAATTACGTTCAAGAGAAGTTTCTATTAAATTGTGACTTTCTTGCTGGCTTCTCTCACTTCAACGAAACTCTACAATGATCACATTGATTTTCCAATTCGAGGAAGTCGTAAGAGACCACCTCTAAACCATGTAGACAACAAGATGAATTATAAGATATGGTTGCTCTACCACAATGATGTAATGGAACCCTCATATGAATTGGTACCGAGAAAAGAATCCTCCACTTTTGATTCGGTGAATCCACTCAACAATATTGTGGCTCCCTAAACGATCTTGTGTGGATTATTTTCACAGCAATATGGTGAAACCCTCATCTCAGTGAACTCGTGCTTCATTTCTCAGTGATACCTCAACATAACCTTTGTGATTTAGTAGTATTACCTTTGCTATTTACTTTTGATCGAACTACAATGCACCTGCGCACTCTCGTGGCTTTATCGTGTAATCACTAGATAGATTAACATTTTTAGATTATCACTGCAAGAAATTTTCCTAGCAAGAAACTCGCCCGTGGATACCTCGACTTGAATCCCATCAAACCCATCAATCTCCTCCACACTCTTCACATCGAACACCAGTCTCCTCCACTCTCTCACAACTTCCAGTGGAGTGACCCACTTCAATGTCGAGATCAAGCTATCTCTCAACAACATGCTCTTATTCTACTCTAATACCAAATTAAAAAATATTAAATGGATATGATGTAATCACACAACTTTTTGAGCCCTTCATTTTGGATAACATTTAGTTTTTCGGAAGGATCATAGTTTTGTGAGAAAGCGTAGCAGAGCAACATAAGGCTAGAAGCAACGAAAAGTAGCTACGCTGAGCGTAAAGCTAACTACAAGCAAGACAACAGTGAACACGTATCATATGCCAGCTGTAGGAGGATGTGGAAACGTATAGACGCTTTGAGTGCAAGAAAAGATGAAGCGAGAAAGCAACAGAAATGGAATAAAGAAAGCATAGAAGCAGAATCAAGAAGAAAACAAGGAAATGTTACAAATTGGGGAAATTGTAATGGGAAAGGGATGATTTTGGCTATTGATGTTGTTTAGATTACATTGTTACTATTTTTAAGTGGACAAGCTAATTCTAATATCTAGTATTAACATTGAGAGTTGTTAGATTGATGTTGCTCAATTCCTATTCTTCTTTTGGCATTGGTTCTTTTGTATAAGTCTTGATATGAAAGAAATACTCCATGTACGCTAGTCTGTGATATGATAATACTTAATGGATTATTTGGGCATCCAAAAATTTGTCATGATATGGATGAATGCATGATCTCTCTCCTGCGCAATCTGTCCTGGTTTGTGAAGTTGCTAGTTGCAATATTGTTTCCAAGCTCTTGTGATGTATGCGCTTATCTTTATGTTGTGCAACATGGATTACTGAATGCATAACCTGGTTTAGACTTCTAATGATATAATCTTTTACATTTAAGTGTGAATCTGCATTGTATTACACTAGATCTAATGGTGTGTCCACATTGACTCACTTGATCACACATGCACTTTAGGTGAGACCTCCTTCACTTGCAGAAGGTTGAATAGGCTAATGCTACTAGACTACAAAGGTACCTTTGCTGGTAACCTCTAAGAACCCAGGTCTCCAATTTTGTGCCAAAAAATGGTTTCATTGTTGGGACATGGCTTCTAAGTGAGTCTTTAGAGGATGCAACATCATCTTTTTAAATATGACATTACGAATTGGTGGGAAAGAAGGCGCGACAGATTTATATTTCAAGAAGCTGAGCTATGATATAAAAGTTTAAGGGTTGTGAAGGACACTGTCTTTTTTCCGAACCTGCAAAAAACCAATACGAAATATTCTGGATCGGATTCCTAGAAGAGGTCTATCAGTGGATCAACCGGTTGCAAGAAGCGCCATAATTTAAAGATCACGTCAATAAAATAGTTAATTGGACTGCTGAGCAGCTAGCCACTCTTCAGAAGTTGGATCACCAAATTTATCGAGCTGTGGATTTTTGGGTACAGACTACCCTCGAGGGATACATTATTGAATTTTCCATAGATAACCACCTGTATTTCTCAAAGGCAGAAGTAGTATTCTACGAGGGAGCCCGAAGAAGCTTACTATGAGAAATCTCGTTGTGGATTCAGATCTTGATGGTGAAAGACGTAATGCTATCGGTTACTTCGGTTGAAACGAAAATGTAAAACCCTTGCGCATGAGGGGTGGGTGATTCAGGTGAAGGTTCATGAGTTAGGATACAAAAGTTCTTGAGGTATGGGGGGTCATTGTGATAAGAGTGCTAGAGACAAGTGAGCTCATAAAATTATTGTGGTGATTGAAAAGAGGTGGTGAAAATAGATGAAAAAAGTGGATGAAGAGGCATGATCATTTGTGGAAGGAGATCAACATTGATAAGAGTAATAAAAGAGAGTTAGGGAAGTTGAGAGATTTGTAGACACGTGAAAGGCTGACCAACCGATGGTTGAATGAGAGGTTTGAAGATAAGGGTGAGATTTATGGAGAGAGTAGACAAGGTGAAGAAAATTAAGAAGAAAGAATTAAGATAAGATTCACCATCGAGGAAAAAGACTCAGCTGTAACCTCTAAAGAAGTTGCGAGAGAACTAACTCCTACAATGCCCGAAGATGTAAAGTACTCTACATGACCTGATATGATATGGTCTCCTAATGCGACCCCCCAAGTTAAATAATCCCATCCCAAAGACACAGGAACTAGCCTTGGATCACCCAGTCCCTTAGCACAATCTACAAATGCGGTAAATTCTACAGTAAACTCTCCCATAAATTTTGTCATTTCTCCTCGTTCTAGTCCAATCAGTTTGAGTGGTAGCAATACTATTAGTGTGGCAAGTTATTTAGTTTTATCGCAACGAGAACCTTTATGATTTATCTTGATAGGGTCCCCAAGTAATTCAATGGCACATCAACACATCGATTCCCTCACCCGATACCCAAAATTTTGGGGTAAAGGGGATGAAGATGTTGAACAACATTTGTTCCTTTGCAAGGTGTTCTTGAAGGGAGTTTGGTTTGGAACTCTGTATAAGATGCAGGGAAGCACTATTAGTGATGGGTGTAACATTTCTATTGTTCCAGATATTGGAGTTGAAGAATAAAAAACTCCTATATTATTTGGATAAAAGACTATGTTGTGGCATCAAAGACTAGGGCATATTGGAGAGAAGGGCCTTTGAGTACTACACGGTAAATGTATGGTTGAAGGTATGACCAATTTCTCTCTGGATTTTGATTCCTGCGAACATTGCATATATTAGAAGCATAATCGAGTAAGATTCCTTAAGATTCCACTTTTTTTCACTTTTGTTTTTATCTTTATTCACTCACCTTGCCAAATGCACACATTCTCCTTTAAGTTGATCAATGGTTGATTCTAAGAGGAAAATGATTTTCCTATTTAGTCGGTCTTGTGAGAGGCTTGTACACCAATATTTTCACCTTTTTCTATTTATTATTAACATATCACTTCCATAAAAGACAACCGAAACAAGGGTACTTTTGTTGATTTGTGATGTAGATTCATAAAAAATATTGTAACCAACAATGTAGCATTGATTCATTATTATATGGTGAAAAATTGACTTACCTAACAAATTTACCCTTTAACATCACCCTTCCATGAAGATGGATCACCAAAAACATGGTATAAGTTCCACTTACATTTTCAATTATCCAAACTGTAGTTACTATTTAGTTGGGTTACCTAGCAATATTAGTAGTTGTTGATGAAGGGAAATCCCCTCCTTTACTTATATTTTGGTTTGCACAATGTCAATAATCTTCAAACTCTCCACCTCATCATTATTCTTTTTCAAAAAAACGTATTTACAAAATATGAAAATGGTTAAAATAAAATCTTACCGTGCTTTTTTTTTGTTAAATTGTTATTTAATTCAATGGCCTATATTCCTTGACTTCACCTTAGAAATCAAACTATATAAACAAAATTACCTCAATAAATAAGAAGGAAGTGTAAGTAGCGAAGAATGAGGAAGAAGAAAGAGGTGGAAGGAGAATGACGGAATGTGACAGTGAGGAGGAGGGAAATGTGAAGTGAGGAAGGAAAATGTTAGGATTACTTGAGGTACTCTCATGTGAGACACACGATATCCAAGGCATAAATTAATAAAGAAAATTTTAAATCTTCTACAAGAAGAATGCTAGGATTACATGAGAGTACTCTCATGTGAGACATAAGATGCTAAGGGGTACATGAGGTGTGAGATATAATATGTGTAAGGTGTGAATTAATTAGTGAATTTTTTACTAGACGACGACGACCATAGGAATATTGGGCATTTGAAAATCTATTTCTGGTATATTTAAAGGGGTTCTATGAAATAGCCTTTTTTTGGGACAATTCTTTGTTTTGCTGAGTCTTGTAAAGACATTGATGGGCTTGATGAAGAAGGTAAAGGAGCATCATGACATGAAAGAAACTCTTCAGAGGAGTCATAATATACATCTTCTTGGAATTTTTGAGTCTTTACAATGGAGTTGGCAGGGAGTTTTAGAGTTCTTTTAGTGGAGTCGCCACGAGATTAATCCTCCCAAATATTTTTTGTTTCTTGGCTCTTTTTGAGGTCATTGCAACATCTTTCAATAATATTTTTATAAACCCTGTGCATCTAGAACAAGAAAAAATCTTCCCGAATCTTCTTTTATGCACAATTTCAAGAATATCTCATTTTATTTTATTTGTATGAGTAGGAAACTCTTCCCTATGCTGCTTACCTAGTGCACACCCTTCACATGCAATATGCTCATTCTTAAGCAATGGAAGTCCCTCCACCATTCCTTTCTTTTTAAGTAGTAACAAATAATTATAATTTAGATGACCATACCTTTGATGCCATAACACTTATGTTCACATGGTTGTATATGCCAACGCTTGATGACCCTTCCTTGTCACATCAAGCTTGTATAGTTCTCCAAGTCTGACTCTTGTTGCAATAATATTATAATGATCTTGCATATCTTTCAAAACACGATGTGATTTAACAAACTCAACCTTTAAATCTTGATCGGCTATGATGGAAACTGAGATTAAATTCTTCTTTATACTAGGCATGTACATTACATTTGAATTTGATTAACATGACCATTTGGAAAGGTTACATTTACATCACCATACCCTTTGATTTGATGGGATCTATCATCCCCTAGATACATGTTAGCACCATTATTTGTTTCATGATAATTTTCAAACCAGTGCTTTTTACATGACATGTGAATGGAGGCACCAAAATTAATAAACCAAGCATTTGATTCATTTGTCTATGTTGATAGGGAAACATCTGAAATAAATAATGTGATATTTTAAAAGTTATCATTCACTATTTCTCCTCTATCAACAAAATGACAAATATGCCTTCTATTTCTACATTTGGACTCATTAAACTTATTTTTTAAACAATCTCTAGAATAATGTCCAGACTTGCCACAATAAAAACATGCATCATTCCTCTTAACAATAGCATTAGTATTTGGTGGTGTGATACCTTGATGTGGTTTTACATGTGGTGGCTTACCTGCATTAATTATTTCCCATGGATTTCCTCTATATGGTTGATTCCCATTTGCCAACAATGCCAAATATGAATTTTGAGGCCTACAATAAATATTTTTTCTTCATTCTTCTTCTTGCAGAAGAAGACTTGTCAGTTCTTCAAATGTAGGGGATTTTTCTCGGGATGGCATAAGACCTGTAGTAAACATATGATATTCTTCTAACATGCCATTCAAGGTTACTGTTATATGATCCATGCTTGAGATATTTTCACCAATATCACCTAGTTTGTCTTTCAATTCTTTAATTCTAGAAATAAAGTTATTAACATTTTCATTCTCCTCCATCTTAATTGAAAGAACTTTACTTTTTTARGAACAAAACRCGATTTTTATTTGTTGTTTCATACWAACCTTTAAGGGTATCCCATGTCTTCTTGGATGTCTTGCARTRTCTGATATACATAATAATATTTTTCWTTCATAGACAWTCYTAGARSGACTTTTTCTTTKCTCTCTCGTCTATCCCAATATTGAGTRTTTGAGGGGGMTTTAGGTTTGGTTTCTTGTCTRGATACRATGGGACAAACATTTGACRCTTCCATCAAAGTTTGAATATTGARTTTCYRATTCACATAATTGGAACCATCCAACTTATTTGATTCATTTAGRTATGAATAATCCAAAGCATTTACCATTTGATTAAACTCAACACAACTGCAAAGAAGAAATAAATTTCACAAACAAAAAAAATTACGTTCYAGAGAAGTTGCTATTAAATTGTGACTTTCTTGCTGGCTTCTCTCACTTMAACGGAAGTCTACAATGATCACAMCGATTTTCCAATTCGAGGAAGTCGTAAGAGACCACCTCTAAACCATGTAGACAACAAGATGAATTCTAATATCTGGTTGYGCTACTACAATGATCTAATGGAACCCTCATATGAACTGGTACCRAGMAAAGAATCCTCCACTTTTGATTTGGTGAATCCACTCAATGATATTGTGGTTCCCTAAATAATCTTGTGTGGATTATTTTCACAGCAATATGGTGAAACCCTCATCTCAGTGAACTCGTCCTTCATTTATCAGTGATACCTCAACATAACCTTTGTGATTTAGTAGTATTACCTCTGCTATTTATTTTTTATCTAACTATGATGCACTTGCGCACTCTCGTGGCTTTATCATGCAATCATTAGACATGTTAACATTTTTAAATTATCACTGCAAGAAATTTTCCTACGTAGAAATTTTCCTAGCAAGAAACTCACCCATGGAGACCTCGAATCGAATCCCACGAAACCCATCAATCTCTTCCACGCTCTTCACATCGAACACCAGTCTCCTCCACTTTCCCATAGCTTCTAGCGAAGTGACCCACTTCAATGTCGAGATCAAGCTATCTCTCAACAACATTCTCTTATTCGACTCTAATACCAAATTAAAAAATATTAAATGGATATGATGCAATCACACAACTTTTTGATCCCTTCATTTTGGAGAACGTTTAGTTTTTCGGAAGGATCACAGTTTTGCAGGAAAGCGTAGCAGGGCAGCAGAAGGCTAGAAGCAACGAAAAGTAGCTACGCTGAGCGAAAAGCTAACTACCAGCATGAAAACAGTGAACACATATCAGATTCCAATTGTAGGAGGATGTTGAAAGGTATAGAAGTTTTGAGTGCAAGAAAAGACGAAGCGAGAAAGCAACAAAAATGGAATCAAGAAAGCATATAAGCAGAATCAAGAAGAAAACAAGGAAATGTTACAAATTGGGGAAAATGTAATGGGAAAGGGATGATTTTGGCTATTGTTGTTGTTTATATTATATTGTTACTATTTTTAATTGGACGAGCTAATTCTAATATCTAGTATTAACATTGAGAGTTCTTAGATTGAGGTTGCTCGATTCCTACTCTTCTTTTGGCATTGGTTCTTTTGTATAAGTCTTGATATGGAAGAAATACTCCATGCACGCTAGTCTGTGATATGATAATACTTAATGGATTATTTGGGCATCCAAAAATTTGTTATGATATGGATGAATGCATGATCTCTGTCCTACGCAATCTGTTCTAGTTTGTGTAGTTCCTAGTTGCAATATTGTTTCCAAGCTCTTGTGATCTATGCACTTATCTTTATGTTGTGCAACATGGATTACTGAATGCATGACCTGGTTTGGAATTCTAATGATATAATTTTTTACATTTAAGTGTGAATCTGCATTGATTACGCTAGATCTGATGGTGTGTCCACATTGACTCACTTTATCACACATGCAATTTAGGTGAGACCTCCTTCACTTGCAGAAGGTTGAATATGCCAATGCTACTAGACTACAAAGGTACCTTTGTTGGTAACTTCTAAGAACCTAGGCCTCCAATTTTGTTCCAAAAAATGGTTTCATTGTCGAGACATGGCTTCTAAGTGAGTCTTTAGAGGATGCAACATCATCTTTTTAAATTTGACATTATGAATTGGTGGGAAAGAAGGTGTGACGGGTTTATATTTCAAGAAGCTGAGCTACGATAGAAAAGTCTAAGGGTTGTGAAGGACACTATTTTTTTTCTGAACCTGCAAGCAACTAGCACGAAATATTCTGGATCCGATTCCTAGAAGAGGTCTATTAGTGGATCAACCAGTTGCAAGAAGCGCCATAATTTTAAGATCACGTCAAGAAAATATTTAATTGGATTGTTGAGCAGTTAGAAAATCTTCACAAGTTGGATCACCAGATTTATTGAGTTGTGGATTTTTGGGTACAGACTACCCTCGAGGGACACAATATTGAATTTTCCATAGAGAACCACCAATATTTCTCAAAGGCAGAAGTAGTAATCTACGAGGCAGCCCGAGGAAGCTTACTATGAGAAATCTCATTGTGGATTCAAATCTTGATGGCGAAATATAGAATGCTATCGGTTACTTCGGTTGAAACGAAAATGTAAAACCCTTGCGCATGAGGGGTGGCTGATTCAGGTGAAGGTTCATGAGTTAGGATAAAAACATTCTTGAGGTATGAGGGGTCATCGTGAGAAGAGTGCTAGAGACAAGCGAGCTCATAAAAGTCCCATGGTGATTGAAAAGAGGTGGTGAAAATAGAAGAAAAAGTGGATGAAGAGGCATGATCATTCATGGAAGGAGATCAACATTGATAAGAGTCATAAAAGAGAGTTAGAGAAGTTGAGAGAGTTGCAGACACATGAAAGGCTGGCCAACCGATGGTTGAATGAGAGGTTTGAAGAGAAGGGTGAGATTTATGGAGAGAGTAGACGAGGCGAAGAAAATTCAGAAGAAAGAATTAAGATAAGATTCACCATCAAGGAAAAAGACTCAACTGTAACCTCTGAAGAAGTTGCGAGAGAACCAACTCCTACAACGCCCGAAGATGTGAAGTACTCTACATGACTTGATATGATATGGCCTCCTAATGCGACCCCCAAAGTTAAATAATCCCATCCCAAAGACACAGGAACTAGCCTTGGATCACCTAGTCCCTTAGTACAATCTACAAATACGGTAAATTCTACAGTAAACTCTCCCATAATTTTTGTCATTTCTCCTCATTCTAGTCCAACCAATTTCAGTGGTAGAAATACTATTAGTGTGGAAATTTATTTAGTTTTATCGCAACGAGAACCTTTAGGATTTATCTTGATAGGGTCCCCAAGTACTTCAATGGCACATCAACATGTTGATTCCCTCACCCGATACCCAGAATTTTGGGGTAAAGGGGATGAAGATGTTGAACAACATTGTTCCTTTGCAAGGCCATCTAGCAATCTCGTGGGACTTTGGATGCTAATAAATTAGTCAATTTTTAGACCACCTTGAGAGGTATTTCTTTGAAATGGTATATGAAATCCATTGAACTAGGAAATCCTCAAGGTCATGATTTCACTCTTGCTCAAGTCAAAAAATGGTTCATAGCATAATTTTGTTTACCCCAGTCATAACAACATGCCCTCTCTGAGTTGTGGGAGATTAAATCGAGAGATGGGGAATCTTCTTGGGAGTATAACCAAAGGTTCAAAGATGCGATAGGTGACTTAGCAAAACCCATCCATGAAGACCACTAGTGGGAATGGTTTATTCATGGACTTTTACTATTAACCCAAATCCCATTAACCCAGTAGAGAATAACCACTTTTGGGGAAGCCCTAAAACATGCTATGAAAATTGAGACGATGGTGGGATATCTTGGTAGCTTGTGGGTGATAAAACCACCCAATGACTATAATATTATGCAACTGAAAGGCCATATTTCCGCACTAACTGAAAAAATTCAAGAATTGACCATTCTTAGAGAAAGTGGGAAGATCGCAAAGTGGGAACAACACCCATGCCCATTGTAGAAACAACACCCATGCCACCGATTATTTCTCTGAGTTGATCGTAAAGTGGGAAGATCGCGCAAGGAAATGAGGCACCAAATTGATAAATTCTGAGCCCCGACCTGTCATTGAAGAAAAGGCACCCAATATTAATATAATTACTAGAGGAGAAATAAGGACTGGTGTCGATGTTGACAACTTGACTCAAAGAAAGATCCATAAGGTGACACAGGTAGATGTTAAATATGAACCCCTTGTACAAAACCAATTCTTTAAGGACGTTGTCAAGATATTCCGATGTATTTATAATCCTCCAAGCTATGAGCTCCAACCTAAACTCGCAGAAAATTTTGTGGCACAAAATAATCCTCTAGTGAGACCTCCACAGACTATTGATTTGTGGCTCCGATGATTTTCTGACATTATCGATGACGAACAACTCACCAACGAGTTGCAGAATATGCTCAAGGGGACTTTAGATATTGAAGGGATCCCATAAGAGATGATCATTTCTCATCTTCAAAAGAGAAATACAGGCAGAATAGAGAGGAGGAAGCAGAGATCTGGAAGAGAATTTAGACTAAATGCTCATATCAACAACTATGAAATTAGTGATTCTATGCTAGATTTTTGACATCAACATACTACCAATGAATACTTGGGAGGCCATGGGTAAGCCCAAGCTCGTCTATTCTCCCATTCAGTTCCAGATGGCCAATCAGTATTGTATCTATCGTGTTGGACGACTGCAGAATGTTGAAGTGGACTTAGCTGGAGGAAATACAATGGCCGACTTCAAGGTTATAGAAATCATGGCAGAGAAGGACACATACCTAGCTCTATTGGGCATCGAATGGGCTTATGAGAATTACATTGTTATAGATATTAAGAGGGAAATCATGACCTTCGAAGTGGATGGTATGAAGGTAAGCCAACCTTTAGACCCCTACGAAGGTCCTCGATCTACAGACCCGGTAGAGGAGAACGTGGAAGAAAATTCCTGGGATCACCTCTATCCTTTGAATACAGAGAAGTGGGCATACTACGTTAACCCCACTTCCGATGACTCTGTAAGTTGGTGGAGTATTCAATCTATAGGTGAGAACTTAGATGTAGCTTTTGAAAACTGACAACAGGGAAGATATTAAAACTTCTCAAGGCGTTGTGCGACTATCAAAGTTTCCAAGTTGGTTGGAGAAGAAGTTGGAGACTACCCTATTTACGATGGCACTTCATATTTACGTATATTTCTTGTTGATTTAGAGGATAAAGTTGTGCCAGAACAAAGAATTCATGTACTTGATGTTGCTTTAAGATCCTATTCATCTAGGTGGTGGGCCACACATAAGGATAATTTGACTTCTTGGGATGAATCAAAGCGTGCCATTCAATATCGATTTATTTCCCCATCATCGGTTACTCAGAAAAATAAGGATCGGGAACCAAACAGTTATACCTCAATTTTGGTGGCATACAATGGGTTTTGTGATCCAAGGGAGCATGTTGTGCATTGTATTCAGTTCTGGGAAGTTGCACAACTTCCTTCTCAATTCTGGGCACATCAGTTTATTCACTCTTTGGGACAAATTCCAACCACTTAGTATGTACATGAGGAGGCTCAACGCCAAACTGTTTGCTGGGAATTCCTTCAAATCCATTTCTACCAAGACTTCTTATTCTCAAGTAAGTCCCCTAAAATACCTCTAGATTTGCAATAGATTAAGAAAATGATTTTTACTGATGAATTTAAACCTATGCTTCCTCCCATTGTCTGTTCTAAACATGAACACCTCCTTCATCATAGCCTTTATCCCTCCCCTGCACGAATACCTTTGACTTGTATTAAAATTGATGAAGACCCAAGAAACCCTGGAATCTTAGAAGATATTAGGCATTTGACCTTTAAAGAATTAGAATCCACTAGAGCTATGCACGACACTAAGTCAGATTATGTTAATAGTTCTTATTCTCAACACTTGAAATTGTGAAAAATAAACATAGGGAGTGAGGACCACCTTAAGCTAGCTTCCATAGGGGATTACTAGGATGAGTAGACTGTGATAGAGATACAAAATCTGTTGTAGGAATATGAGGACCTATTCCCTAAAAAATTTTTAGAACTAAAAGGTATTAATAGAGATTTACGAGAGATGAGGATAGAGTTAAATCATAAATCAAGACTAGTTAAACACATGCCATACCATCTGAACCCCAAATTCAAAGAGAAAGTGAAGTACGATATTGATAGGATGCTAGCAGCTGGGTTGATTTTCCCTGTCGATAAGGATTAATGGATCACTCCTATTGTCATACAAACCAAGAAAGGTACAAAGGATATATGAGTTTGTGTGGACTACATAATCCTGAATGTTGTTTGTGTACATGACCCCATTCCTACCCCCTTTAGCGATGAGGTACTGGATCAAGTAGCGAAAAATGAAGCATATTCCTTTACGAATGGGTTTTTTGGATACCACCAAGTTCAAATCGCCAATGAGGAAAAGAAAAAGACCACCTTCACTACTGAGTGGGGATCATTTTCCTATAATATTATGCATTTTGGAATCAATAATTCCCTAGAATTGTTTTCTTAGATAATGATTGCAACATTCCACGATTTCAATCATAATTTTCTTGAGGTATACCTCGATGATTTGTGTTAGGAACCAAATATCAAGATAGCATATTAAAACCTCAGAATAAGTACTCAACACCTTGAAAAAGAGATAATTTCAGATAATAAGCCTCTTTGAGGGGGAAACCTCCTTATACACCACATAAATTTTCAAATACAAGATGATTCCAAATGAAAAAGGTCTCATTGGTATATATAGGAGACTAGGAGGCACAATTACAACTAATGGACCCAAGCCGACATAAATAAAATAACATTATTAATGTAATATGCCTTAATTAAGGGGTAATGTGCCACTATTTAGGTATTAACATGCCCCTCCCCTTCAGACAAGTGTTGTCCACAATGATTGAGTAACTTTGAATGCTTCTGTATAAAAGACTCATCTTCCCAAGTGGAATCTTGAACTGGTAGTTTCCTCCACTTAATGAGATACTCTGAAATGGATCTATTCCTCAACTGGAGAATTCTCGTGTCAGTGATAGCTTCAAGCTCCAATATGATTTTTCCTTCCTCGTCAAGTTCTAGAAATATAGTTTGAACTGGTATCTTGTCACATATAACCTTCTTTAAGCATGAAACATGGAAAACTAGTTGTGCTCGTGAAGATGCAGACAACTCCAATTTGTATTCCATAGTACCAATATTTTGCAACACTTTATAAGGGCCATAGCACTTTGGTGATAATTTATTATTCTTCTTGGCTTGCTTGAGGGACATCTATTTGTATGGTTGTAGTCTTAAAAACACCCAATCCCCTACTTCAAAACTTCTTTCACTACAATGCTGATCTGCTTGTTGTTTCATGCGATTATGTGCCATGGTCAGGTTGTCCTTTAATATTTGGAGAACTTGTTGTTGGTGCTCGATGTGATCTTCCACTGCTTGAACCTTATATTTTTATTTTAGAGAAGAAGTGATGGAAGGAGGGTGGTATCCATAGAGTGCCATAAATGGTGTCATTTTTGTTGCAGTATGAAAGAAAGTGTTATACCACCATTCTACCAAGGGTAACCATTTGAACCATTGTGTTTTTTTTATCAGAGACAAAGAAACGAAGGTTTCCTTCTAGACATTTGTTTACTATCTCGGTTTGTCCACCAGATTGAGGATAATAGGATGATCTATGAGCCAATTGAGTACCCAAACAAGAAAATAATTATGTCCAAAAATGTCTAGTGAAGATGTGATCTCTATCACTTACAATAATCTTTGGGATACCATGTAGTTTTTGAACTGTCTCCATGAATGCGGTGGAAATTGTATTGGCTTTGAAGGCATGAGAGAGTGCAAAAAAGTGTGCATACTTGGTCAGTCTATCAAAAATCACCATGATGACACTCTTTCCTTCAAACTTTGGTAACCCTATGATGAAATCCATGGAAACCTTCTCCCAGTGCTGACTTGGGATGGCTAATGGTTGTAAAAGACTTAGGGTCTTAATTGTTTCCACCTTATTTTGTTGTTAAACCAAACATTCTGCCACAAACCTTTGAACAACAGTTTTAAGGCCATCCCAAAAAAATTCCTTCTTGAACCTATGGTAGGTTTTCAAAAATCCTGAGTACCCTCCTACCGGAGAGGTGTGCAATTCCAATAGAACTTTTTATTTGAGTTGGGAGTTCTTACATAAATATAAGTGATCTTTGTACCATAATGAATCATTTTTCCAAGTGATCTTTGTACCATAATGAATCATTTTTCCATGTAAATGTATCTGATGCACTGGAATCCTGCTGCAACGTTTGGATGAGAGTCCACACATTTTCATCATTCTTCCATTCATCCCTCACTTCTATTATCCAATCGGGTTGGATGATCGAGATATCACAGAGAAAGGCCTCAACATCTTCATCCTTTCTTGAGAGTGCATCTACCACAACATTTTTCTTCTCTTTTTTATAGATGATTTCAAAATCATAACCCAATATCTTGGTCACCCATTTTTGTTGTTCTTCTGAAGATAGTATTTGTTCCAAGAAGTATTTAAGACTATCATGATCTGTTTTGACCTTGAATTGCCTACCTATTAGGTAAGGGCACCATTTCTTCAATGCATGTAGTATTTCCATCATTTCCTTCCCATAAATTTCCCTTAATTTGAGAAAATGTATTTTTTGTGTACCCTTTGAGAATTTGCTAGGACATATAGTTTGAAGGGAAGGAGTGTTAGTCAGTCTTGCAAAAGTTACAGTAATTATCAATATGCCTCCTACCACAGTCAAATAGTTGCATACTACTATCACAGGTTTATTAGGAATTACGTAAGTACAACCACACCTTTGGAAAAAATATTAAAGAAATCTAAATAATTTCGTTGGACTCAGGATTGTGGTAAAGCACTTGACTTTCTCAAAGAGAAATTGAGTACTACACTATTTTAACTTATCCTAACTAGAAAATTGAGTTCCATGTGTACATTGATGCCTCTACGATTGCGTTGGGTGTTATCCCAACACAACCAGGGGACAAAAATATTGATCAAACTGTCTACTTTGCCAACAAAAATCTTTCCCAAGTTGAGTGCAACTGTACTAAAACTAAAAGGGAAGGTTTGACAATGGTTTATGCTTTACAAAATTTTAGACATTATTTGTTATTTTAAGTTTTTATTGATCACTCTGCTTTAAAGTATCTGGTTAACAAATCTGTGTTATAAGGTCAAATTTGTAGATGGTTGTTGTTATTCCATAAGTTCTCTTTTGAGGTCATTGTCAAGCCTGATAAAATAAATGTGGGGCCAGATCATTTTTTTAGACTAGAGTTGGGAGAAAGTGGTGGACCTATAGATGACTAGCTCCTAGATGAAGATCTATTATGTATTGAGGCTGTTCTTGATTACCTGTCAAACATTGCATTATTTTTAACCATTGGTACTATGCCGGCGTGATTTTCCGCGACTCAGAAGAGGCACCTCATGGTTCATGTAGCGGATTATCAACTGATTGTAGGCCAACTATATAAATTGGGATTGGATAGAATCTTGAGACATTGTGTACTTAATCATGAAGGACCTGATATCTTGTGGGAATGTTACGATGGATTTGTGGGAGGACATGTAGGGGGAAAGACAACCTCTAGAAAGATATTACATGTAGGATTATGGTGGCCTACGATGTTTAAATATGCTAAGGAATATTCTTGGGCCTACGATGTATGTCAGAGAGTGGGAAATCCATATCGTTGTGATGATTTACCTCTACACCCTATAGGAGAACTTAAATCCTTTGAAAAATGGGCTATCGATTTCATTGGTTCGATAAATTCCCCTGCTAAGCATTCAAAGACAATATACATAATTACTGCAAATGATTACCTGACTCGATGGGCTGAAGCAGAGGTTGTTTTGGATTTCTATACCTCCACAACATCATGATTTATTTTTTAAAATATTATTACCCTCTTTGGTTGTCCACGGAGCTTGACCAGTGATCAAGGAGCCCACTTTCTCAATGAGACTATAGCGACCCTTACAAGATAATTTATGATTCAACATCATAAGAGAAGCCCCTACCATCCACAAGATAATGGTACACTGGAAAAATTTAATAAAATATTGGATATGGGGATGATTAAAGTCTGTTGCGCAAATCAGGATGATTGGGATGAGCTAGTTATAGTTGTGTTATGGGCCTACTGGACTACCATGAAGTGATTAAATAGGTATACTCCTTTTCAACTAGTATATGGTAGAGAAGCAGTTGTGGTAGCTGAGTTTCTCACCCCAATTTTATTCATTACGAAATATACTAAGATGACAGATGACGACTCACTTGATGAGTGGGTCGAGGATTAACTAATGGTACTTGAGAAAGCTATATTCTTAGAATATTTTTACTAGTCCATGGGGAAATCTTGGAAAAAGGCTTGGCATGATCGACATCTAAAGCATAAATCATTTGCGCAAGGTGACCTTGTGCTATTATACAAAAACATGTATCAAAAAAATCCAGGGAAGCTTCAAATGCATTGACTTGGACCTTTGATAGTTGCGGAAATCCGTGACTCTGGAGTTGTCATATTAGCACAAATTTATGGACTTATTCAACTGGGATGGGAGAATGGCACATGCCTGAATCCCTACCTTTATGCTTCATAAATCAAGTTTTGTTCTGCTCCTATCTCCGTGAGTGAGTTTCATAGATAGGATTTCCAATTCTATCTTTGATTTTTGTTTTTGTCAATAAAATGGTGACATGTCCAACTGTCACTAGCCCTAGAAGTCTTGTAGTTCTTTCCATGTTGTCTAGCCCATATATGACCTTTGTGGCCGAGAAGTCTTAATCGCATCATCTCATACTTAATGTTGTTGAAGTTTGAATTCCATTCCCTTGTGTCATCATGTGGGTTGTTAAAATTCGTTAGTACCTTTTTATTTGTCATCACATCTTTGCATGTCATAGTCAATTACATATTAACAATTGCCTGTCCTTTTTCTGGTTAACAACCCACCTGCTCATTACTTTCTAGAGTTGATATGATGTCCCATTACCAAGTTTTGGTTTATGCATTTAGTTTCCCTAGTCACGTCATGGATTTTGCTGTGTTCGAGGGATTTAGTCAACATTAATCTCCACTATTGTCACCCTATAGAATTCAATGCATGTCGAGTGTGCTGCCTCCTGCATGGTTCTTCTATTGTCCCCTTTTCCCAACGACCCAACACTTTTTTTGTTTCCATCCCATTACTTGTAAATTCAGTCCTAGAGCCTCTTGAGCAACTTATAAGCTTGCGTCCAAGACTTTTCCGCCTGGTGTTATTTGTTTACCAATGTCGAATGGTTCCAATGGTTCACACAACTAGTCGGGGGAGCCTCGGAACCATTGTCCCAATGGTGTTTATTGATCCATGGGTCATTGTTCAAGGTGATATACATGGGAAGGTCGAACAAACTAGGCTGGTCAACCTCAATTTTACCGATGTTGCAGAATTCCCACACATCGCTACCAATTCTTTCATGGATTGCACTACATTTTCCAATGGAGAGTTCTAGTGGTATTGGAAGCCTGACTACATTTCCCTGCGAGATTATACATTGTTGTGTCTCTGCAACTTGCCTATTTTTGGTACTGCTAGAAAAGATAGATGATGCACCAAATTTCTGATCAGCAAAGTGCACAACAGTACCCTCTATTTAGACCAGGTCTACCCAATCCATGTTCAGGAAATCCATATGCTCACTGGGTTATCCATGCATGGTCAGGATGTCACCGAAGGCTTCCAAGGCTTTGGGAAGCACGTTAAGAAGAAAGGGGAACTAAGCCTATATGAAAAATATGATACACGCCATGGAGGAAAAGGAGTGCACATTGCACCAATTCATGACGAGCAGGTCCACATGGCTTGCTACCTGATTGTGGGGAATGTGATGCAAAAGTACACGAAGGGAGAGTGTACCATGGATGTTGGAAGATTGATTGTTGTCATTGATGTCAACCCTATTCATGGGTTTTGGACCGCAAGATTGATAAAGGTATTTGGACATGAAGGAAAATGCACATGCATATACAACACCCATGAATGGATAGTATACATCATGTT
>JASDQU010371812.1:5454-19761 GCA_032191745.1 Picea mariana | reverse complement strand
TAGGTGGTGGGCCACACATAATGATAATTTGACTTCTTGGGATGAATCAAAGCGTGCCATTCAATATCTATTTATTTCCCCATCATCTGTTACTCAGAAAAATAAGGATTGGGAACCAAAAAGTTATACCTCAATTTTGGTGGCATACGATGGGTTTTGTGATCCAAGGGAGCATGTTGTGCATTGTATTCAGTTCTAGGAAGTTGCACAACTTCCTTCTCAATTATGGGCGCATCAGTTTATTCACTCTTTGGGACAAATTCCAACTGCTTAGTATGTACATGAGGAGGCTCGACGCCAAACCGCTTGCTGAGAATTCCTTCAAATCCATTTCTACCAAGACTTCTTATTCTCAAGTAAGTCCCCTAAAATACCTCTAGATTTGCAATAGATTAAGAAAATGATTTTTACTGATGAAGTTAAACATATGCTTCCTCCCATTGTCTGTTCTAAACATGAACACCTCCTTCATCATAGCCTTTATCCCTCCCCTGCACGAATACCTTTGACTTGTATTAAAATTGATGAAGACCCAAGAGACCCTAAAATCTTAGAAGATATTAGGCATTTGACCATTAAAGAATTATAAGCCACTAGAGCTATGCACAACACTAAGTCAGATTATGTTAATAGTTCTTATTCTCAACACTTGAAATTGTGAAAAATAAACATAGGGAGTGAGGACCACCTTAAGCTAGCTTCCATAGGGGATTACTAGGATGAGTAGACTATGATAGAGATACAAAATCTATTGTAGGAATATGAGGACCTATTCCCTACAAAATTTTTAGAACTAAAAGGTATTAACAGAGATTTACAAGAGATGAGGATAGAGTTAAATCATAAATCAAGACTAGTTAAACACATGCCATACCATCTGAACCCCGAAGTCAAAGAGAAAGTGAAGTACGATATTGATAGGATGCTGGCAGTTGGGTTGATTTTCCCTGTCGATAAGGATGAATGGATCACTCCTATTGTCATACAAACCAAGACAGGTACAAAGGATATACGAGTTTGTGTGGACTACATAATCCTAAATGTTGTTTGTGTACATGACCCCTTTCCTACCCCCTTTAGCGATGAGGTACTGGATCAAGTAGCGAAAAATGAAGCATATTCCTTTACAAATGGGTTTTTTGGATACCACCAAGTTCGAATCTTCAATGAGGAAAAGAAAAAGACCACCTTCACTACTGAGTGGGGATCATTTTCCTATAATATTATGCATTTTGGAATCAATAATTCCCTAGAATTGTTTTCTCAGATAATGATCGCAACATTCCACGATTTCAATCATAATTTTCTTGAGGTATACCTCGATGATTTGTGTTAGGAACCAAATATCAAGATAGCATATTAAAACCTCAGAATAAGTACTCAACACCTTGAAAAATAGAGAATTTCAGATAATAAGCCTCTTCGAGGGGGAAACCTCCTTATACACCACATAAATTTCCAAATACAAGATGATTCCAAATGAAAAAGGTCTCATTGGTATATATAGGAGACTAGGAGGCACAATTACAACTAATGGACCCAAGCCGACATAAATAAAATAACATTATTAATGTAATATGCCTTAATTAAGGGGTAATGTGCCACTATTTAGGTATTAACATGCCCCTCCCCTTCAGACAAGTGTTTTCCGCAATGATTGAGTAATTTTGAATGCTTCTGTATAAAAGAATCATCTTCCCAAGTGGAATCTTCAACTGGTAGTTTCCTCTACTTAATGAGATACTCTAAAATGGATCTATTCCTCAACTGGAGAATTCTCGTGTCAGTGATAGCTTCAAGCTCCAATATGATTTTTCCTTCCTCGTAAATTTCTGGAAATATAGTTTGAACTGGTATCTTGTCACATATAACCTTCTTTAAGCATGAAACATGGAAAACTAAGTGTGCTCGTGAAGATGTAGGCAACTCCAATTTGTATTCCATTGTACCAATATTTTGCAACACCTTATAAGGGCCATNCCAATGCTTGAACCTTAGATTTTTATTTTAGAGAAGAAGTGATGGAAGGAGGGTGGTATCCATAGAGTGCCATAAATGGTGTCATTTTTGTTGCAGTATGAAAGAAAGTGTTATACCACCATTCTACCAAGGGTAACCATTTGAACCATTGTGTTTTTTTATCAGAGACAAAGAAACGAAGGTTTCCTTCCAGACATTTGTTCACTATCTTGGTTTGTCCATCAGATTGAGGATAATAGGATGAGCTATGAGCCAATTGAGTACCCAAACAAGAAAATAATTATGTCCAAAAATGTCTAGTGAAGATGTGATCTCTATCTCTTACAATAATCTTTGGGATACCATGTAGTTTTTGAACTGTCTCCATGAATGCGGTGGAAATTGTATTGGCTTTGAAGGAATTACAGAGTGCAAAAAAGTGTGCATACTTGGTCAGTCTATCAACAATCACCATGATGACACTCTTTCCTTCAAACTTTGGTAACCCTATGATGAAATCCATGGAAACCTTCTCCCAGTGCTGACTTGGGATGGCTAATGGTTGTAAAATACCTGGGGTCTTAATTGTTTCCACCTTATTTTGTTGTCAAACCAAACATTCTGCCACAAACCTTTGAACATCAGTTTTAAGGCCATCCCAAAAAAATTCCTTCTTGAACCTATAGTAGGTTTTCAAAAATCTTGAGTACCCTCCTACCAGAGAGGTGTGCAATTCCAATAGAACTTTTTATTTGAGTTGGGAGTTCTTACATAAATATAAGTGATCTTTGTACCATAATGAATCATTTTTCCATGTAAATGTATCTGATGCACTGGAATCCTGCTGCAACGTTTGGATGAGAGTACACACATTTTCATCATTCTTCCATTCATCTCTCACTTCTATTATCCAATCAGGTTGGATGATCGAGATATCACAGAGAAAGGCCTCAACATCTTCATCCTTTCTTGAGAGTGCATCTACCACAACATTTTTCTTCTCTCTTTTCTTATAGATGATTTCAAAATCATAACCCAATATCTTGGTCACGCATTTTTGTTGTTCTTCCGAAGATAGTATTTTTTCCAAGAAGTATTTAAGACTATCATGATATTTTTTGACCTTGAAGTGCCTACCTATTAGGTAAGGGCGCCATTTCTTCAATGCATGTAGTATTTCCATCATTTCCTTCCCATAAATTTCCCTTAATTTGAGAAAATGTATTTTTTGTGTACCCTTTGAAAATTTTCTAGGACATATAGTTTGAAGGGAAGGAGTGTTAGTCAATCTTGCAAAAGTTACAGTAATTATCAATATGCCTCCTACCACAGTCAAATAATTGCATACTACTTTGGGCCATACTGGATACTATCACAGGTTTATTAGGAATTACGTAAGTACAACCACACCTTTGGAAAAACTACTAAATAAATCTAAATAATTTCGTTGGACTCAGGATTGTGGTAAAGCACTTGACTTTCTCAAAGAGAAATTGAGTACTACACTATTTTAACTTATCCTAACTAGAAAATTGAGTTCCATGTGTACATTGATGCCTCTGCGATTGCGTTGGGTGTTATCCTGACACAACTAGGGGACAAAAATATCGATCAAACTGTCTACTTTGCCAGCAAAAATCTTTCCCAAGTTGAGTGCAACGATTCTATAGCTAAAAGGGAAGGTTTGGCAATGGTTTATGCTTTACAAAATTTTAGACATTGTTTGTTATTTTAAGTTTTTACTGATCACCCTGCTTTAAAGTATCTGGTTAACAAATCTGTGTTATAAGGTCGAATTTGTAGATGGTTGTTGTTATTCCATGAGTTCTCTTTTGAGGTCATTATCAAGCCTGATAAAATAAATGTGGGGCTAGATCATTTTTCTAGACTATAGTTGGGAGAAAGTGGTGGACCTATAGATGACTAGCTCCCAGATGAAGATCTATTATGCATTGAGGCTATTCTTGATTACCTGTCAAACATTGCATTATTTTTAACCACTGGTACTATGCCGACGGGATTTTCTGCGACTCAGAAGAGGCACCTCATGGTTCATGTAGCGGATTATCAACTGATTGTAGGACAACTATATAAATTGGGATTGGATAGATTCTTGAGACATTGTGTACTTAATCATGAATGACCTGATATCTTGTGGGAATGTTACGATGGATTTGTGGGAGGACATGCAGGGGGAAAGACAACCTATAGAAAGATATTACATGTAGGATTATGGTGGCCTACAGTGTTTAAAGATGCTAAGGAATATTCTTGGGCCTACGATGTATGTCAGAGAGTGGGAAATCCATATCATTGTGATGATTTACCTCTACACCCTATCAGAGAACTTAAATCCTTTGAAAAATGGGCTATCGATTTCATTGGTTAGATAAATTCCTATGCTAAGAATTCAAAGACAATATACATAATTACTGCAAATGATTACCTGACTCGATGGGCTGAAGCAGAGGTTGTTTTGGATTTCTATACCTCCACAACATCATGATTTATTTTTTAAAATATTATTACCCTCTTTGGTTGTCCACGGAGCTTGACCAGTGATCAAGGAGCCCACTTTCTCAATGAGACTATAGCGACCCTTACAAGATAATTTATGATTCAACATCATAAGAGAAGCCCCTACCATCCACAAGATAATGGTACACTAGAAGAATTTAATAAAATTTTGGATATGGGGATGACTAAAGTCTGTTGCGCAAATCAGGATGATTGGGATGAGCTAGTTATAGCTGTGTTATGGGCCTATCGGAATACCATGAAGTGATTAAATAGGTATACTCCTTTTCAACTAGTATATGGTAGAGAAGCAGTTGTGGTAGCTGAGTTTCTCACCGCAAGTTTATTCATTACGAAATACACTAAGATGACAGATGACGACTCGCTTGATGAGTGGGTCGAGGATTAACTAATGGTACTTGAGGAAGCTATATTCTTAGAATATTTTTACTAGACCATGGGGAAATCCTAGAAAAAGGCTTGGCATGATCGACATATAAAGCATAAATCATTTTCGCAAGGTGACCTTGTGCTATTATACGAAAACATGTATCAAAAAAATCCAGGGAAGCTTCAAATGCATTGACTTGGACCTTTTATAGTTGCGGAAATCTGTGACTCTGGAGTTGTCATATTAGCACAACTTTATGGACTTATTCAACTGGGATGGGCGAATGGCACATGCCTGAATCCCTACCTTTTTTCTTCATAAATAAAGTTTTGTTCCGCTCCTATCTTCGTGAGTGAGTTTCGTAGATAGGATTTCCAATTCTATCTTTGATTTTTGTTTCTGTCAATAAAATGGTGACATGTCCAACTGTCGCCAGCCCTAGAAGTCTTGTAGTTCTTTCCATGTTGTCTAGCCCATATATGACCTTTGTGGCCGATAAGTCTTAATCACATCATCTCATACTTAGTTGTCGAAGTTTGAATTCCATTCCCTTGTGTCATCACGTGGGTTGTTAAAATTCGTTAGTACCTTTTTATTTGTCATCACATCTTTGCATGTCATAGTAAATTACATATTAACAATTGCTTGTCCTTTTTCCAGTTAACAACCCGCCTGCTCATTACTTTCTAGAGTTGATATGATGTCCCATTACCAAGTTTTGGTTTATGCATTTAGTTTCCCCAGTCATGTCATGTATTTTGTTGTGTTCGAGGGATTTAGTCAACATTGATCCCCACTATTGTCACCCTATAGCATTCAATGCATGTCGAGTGCGCTACCTCCTGCATGGTTCTTCTATTGTCCCCTTTTCCCAACGACCCAACACTTTTTTTGTTTTCATCCCATTTCTTGTAAATTCAGTCCTGGAGCCTCTTGAGCACCTTATAAGCTTGCGTCCAAGACTTTTCCCCCTGGTTTTATTTGTTTACCAATGTCAAATGGTTCCAATGGTTCACACAACTAGTCGGGGGAGCCTTGGAACCATTGTCCCAACGGTGTTTATTGATCCATGGGTCATTGTTCAAGGTGATCTACACGGGAAGGTCGAACAAACTAGGCTGGTCAACCTCAATTTTACCGACGTTGTAGAATTCCCACACATCGCTACCAATTCTTTCATGGATTGCACTACATTTCCCAATGGAGAGTTCTAGTGGTAGTGGAAGCCTGACTACATTCCCCTATGAGATTATACTTTGTTGTGTCTCTGCAACTTGCTTATTTTTTGGTACTGCTACAAAATATAGATGATGCACCAAATTTCTGATCAGCAAAGTGCACAACAGTACCCTCTATTTAGACCAGGCCTACCCAATCCATGTGGAGGAAATCCATATGCTCACTGGGTTATCCATGCATGGCCAGGATGTCACCAAAGGCTTCCAAGGCTTTGGGAAGCATGTTAAGAAGAAAGGGGAACTAAGCCTATATGAAAAATATGATACACGCCATGGAGGAAAAGGAGTGCACATTGCAACAATTCATGACGAGTAGGTCCACATGGCTTGCTACCTGATTGCGGGGAAGGTGATGCAAAAGTACACAAAGGGAGAGTGTACCCTGGATGCCATCACGGTGGTGGATTTCAACAAGAATGTCACACCTATGAATTGGTGAAAATACCTGCTCACCGAGCTATTCCAGGTTTGTAAAAGTGTGCATTATTGAGACAACTATTTCGTCTATGGCTACTTTCTCTTCTCCTTCACCATGTGGAAGTGGAAGTTGCCTAGGGGTTGGAACAATATCGCTCACAATGTCCATGGTCATATCGCCAAGATTTTTGAACCATGGCATTTTCTCCCTACATCCACCAATGAGGCCAGTCAAAATGTTTCTTTTGCAAAAGGTTATGATGACCTCATTGCCACAACACATCGACCACAGATCCCATAGGAACTAATTAATAGGAATACCCATAATATCTGGTCTGGGATGAGCCGAGATCATACATTTGGGCAGCCTCTGGGGAGGCTTCATATCTTTTTCATATGTAGTTGTTACCATTTTACTTGGATGAGATCGCATTCTATAAGGAAGTCACTTTGTGGCCTAGGGTCACTGTCGAAAACAAGAAGACGAGTGTCTCCTATGCGATGCCCAAAATTTCATAAAGGTCAGCTCTTGCGCAGTCTTCTGGTGTCGGGACTAGTTTTTCCAAGCCTGACCAAACACCATCCATCTCAAAGGAAGAGGCAGATGAAGGAAAAGAAGAAGATTTTTCGAGAGGCATTGTTCATATTCCATTTTCATCTATTCCTGACGCCACCACAATATTAGGTAAGCAATTCCGGGTGGTCCTGACTTTGGTTTTGCTCGGAATAAGTTCTATACCAAATCCCCATCCTAATCACAATGTCATCACTGAAGCCACCCTACTTTTCTCCATCCCAACTCACGTTCACACCACTCCACTTCCATCGCATACCAACCCCCCTCAATTTCATACCACTCCACCCCGGACGTGCACTAGACTTTCCACCCCATTCACTTCACCATCCACACCCGCCATCATCCATATTCTTGATGACCCTCTCGTGAAACTCCAATATATCACTATCGTCGAGGAAGCCACCACTCCACATAATAGTGGGACCACCACTGTTGCACACATGCCTCCAACATCCCCATCCCATAACCAGTTTGACACAGTTTCACTAGACTCTACTACCCATCCCACCATAACTATCGGTACCATTGGTCCATTCCCCTCCACTTCTCATCAGATACCAGAAGTCCTAGTCCCCCTGCACACGACCCTCGAAATCACCTCTCGTCCACAACTATTTCGATGGATGAGGACCCTCCACAAGAAAAGCTAGATGCCCAGGATGACATTCAGTCAACGTATAAAACTACTTTTGTAAAATAATAGATTGCTCCTCTACTACACGACCCTCAACAATGATGAGCTATCTTGGAGATTTGCTTGGAGCAAACAAAGGTGCTTGCAACACTTTCATTGGAGGTAACAGACAAGATTGAGTGAATCCTCACAACTCACTAACCTACCCTAGATGGTGATGGTACCCCCAACTTTTCTAAGCGTTCTATCACAAGTGGTCAGCTGCTTACTTCACAGCTGCTTTTGGATTCCATTTCCATCAATGGAGAGCTTTCCACATTGGCTACACCAAATATCCTGCACCTTATCCGGGCTTCCATCGACCAGCTAGAGCAGAGGATCACAATAGTTGAGCATACCAACCAAGCCCTCACATAACAAACATAATCGTTGCAAGAGGTTGTCAATGAAGCCACTATAACCAAAGAATATGAGCATGAATTACAGGTTCATGCTGAATCCATTATTGCAACTGTCATCGAAATTTTTTCTCAAGTCTGGCCTCCTTTCCAATAGTTCCTTCCTGAGATACGTGAATATATCACTCTAGTTTCACCACCTAACAGAGTTGACCTCATTACTGGTGCATGGTCCTAGTTGATGACCAAGAAATATACTCTGCAACAAGAGGTAGTTGTGTTCAAATTAAAGGAAAAGGAGCAACCCAAAGAGCTCCTCCAGAATCTTACACATGCAGTCGAAGAAGGCACCATTTTCAATTACTCGCTTCATGCTCGGACCAAGGAATTTTGTTGACTATTCAATATGGTCATATATTAGGTTGGCTTGTTGGACCAATGTAGTAATCTCATCAAAGAGTTGCCTACTAGGATTAAAAAAATGCATGCAGAAGCCTGGGCCATTGCTAACCTTGTCAAGCAAACGAATAAGTTTGTTGAGATACAAGCTAAGGATGATAGGTTGGATGCCATGCATGAGGTTAATAGAGATGTGAAGACTACACTTCAGTAGTTCAGGCCTACAGTCCAAGAAGAATACGTTCCGCTGTAGTAGTTGGAGTCCCTTGCTAACATGGAGTGGAATACTTTGTTGGCTTCTAAGCCTGAGGTGCCTGATGTTAACGTCACATAGGAAGTTTTTGTAGGAACCTTTATTCTGGAAAGGAAATGGCAGGATTGGGTGTCACACTATGATAGTTTCCACGAGGAGGCCCTTGCAATTGTACCAGAGTTGGGCCCTTTGTTTGAAGGAAACCACAACAAAACAGTGGAATGTTGACTCTGGATGAGTCAAAGATTTTGGTCGGGGCTTTTTGGGCCTTTCATTTTGGAGAATGTTCAGTTTTGCAGAAGGATCACAGTTTTGTGGGAAAGCGTAGCAGGCAAAAGAAGGCTAGAAGCAATGGAAAGTAGCTACGCTGAGCATAAATTTAACTACGAACATGACAACAGTGAATGCAGATCAAATTCCAACTGGAGGAGGAAGAAAAAAAGTATATAAGCTTTGAGTGCAGGAAAAGACAAAGAGAGAAAGCAACATAAATGGAATCAAGAAAGCATAGAAGAAAAATCAAGAAGCAACCAAGGAAATTATACAAATTGGGGAAAATGTAATGGGAAATGGATGATTCTCTCTATTGTTGTAGTTTAGATGTTATTGTTAATGTTGTTAAGTGGATGAGCTAATTATGATATTTGGTATTATCATTGAGAGTTGTTAAACTATTGTTGATCGATTCATATTCTTCTTTTGGCATTGGTTCTATTGTATAAGTCTTGATATGAAAGAAATACTCCATGTACGCTAGTCTGTGATATGATAATACATAATAGATTATTCGCGCATCCAAAAATTTGTTATAATATGGATGAATGCATGATCTCTCTCCAGCATAGTCTATCTTGTTTTGTGTAGTTTCTAGTTGCAATATGGTTTCCAATCTCTTGTAGTAAAGATAAGTGAAATGGTGGGTGTTTAGCATCAACGCTTTTCCAATATATAGTGGTGATGTGTATTCAACAATACCTGGTGATGTGTATTCAACAATACCACCTTTTCCTCAATTCTTTCAGTTGCTCAAAGGTTTTTTAATTATTTTTCCAAAATTTGAAATGGAGTTATAAGGAAAGATAAGGAAATCATTGAAATTCTTTAAATTCTTTCAATTAACAGTCATTTGTGAATGTCATCATCAAGACCTGTGTAACATCCCAGTTCTAACCCTTATAAACTATAATGTATTATGTAAATATAACTTAGGCTGGTGAGCCGGTAAAGTTGAGAAGGGGCCAGAGTGCCTAGGAAATGTAATACTTCATATACTTTAATAAAATACACCGTTGGCTGCAAGACCGACAAGGACAAAAGAGATAGGGGGATATGATTCCATGAGAGAGGGGGCTTGAGGGGCTAAGTCTTGTTATTATTATTTTATTTACCCATAATTGATTTTATGGAGAAAAGGGGGTTAAATGAGCTTCTTGGGGGAGGCCATGTGGTTCTTGATTTCCAAGTAATTATATAAACCCATCTTTGGTCTGGGTGGGGGCTCGCTTGTCCACTTGTTCTTATTCTTTCATTGCTACACCTTTTCCACTCTTCATTTTTGGGAGTCTCACTCTTGTTGCATTCGTATGCTCTTGGTCTAAGCATGGATATGAATGGCGGCATGAGGGTGGCTTGGGGTGAAGTTAGGGGATTGTTCTTCCCTTGGTTCGTCCTCTTCTCACTGGTTCTTCTTCCTCTTCACTCACTACTGCTAGTTCGTGTGCTCTTGGGTTGAGCATGGAAACATACGGAGGGGAGAGGAGAGCCATTGTTGAATGGCTGTAATGATTTACTGATCATTCCAGGAGGGGATGGATGCCTGTGTGCATGAACTTGATGGTCGTTCGGATGGAACTGTCCACAGTTGAGAGTCCTTGGAATTTCTAGTAGAGAGATTTCCTGACCAATAGCATTGGAGCCATGGAGAGAAATGGAACAACCTCAGGGACTGCATGGCAGAGAAAGGTGTTCATTTCTTGGGGTTGTGCAGGCTGACGGGGAAAGAGAGATGGAAATTAGGATTTTTGTGAGGTTAGGAAACCTAAGAGCTACTTAGCCAACTACTATGTATTTAGACTTGGCCTAGGACCCATTCTTGTGGATTCATAGCCCTGGCTCAGGGGTGACCTGCTGTTGAGAGTAAATGAACAACAACGTCTATGGTTGGGAGGAACATCCTTGGTCTGTAGCCAGTTGGTGAACATTTACTTACAAATATAAGTGCTCTCTGTGTTTTCTATTTAATGTATTCCGTTGTGTATTTAATTATCTCTGAGATATGTATTCTAATGTGCATGTCTGCTGGTTATTTGTTTTGCATGGCATGTTGTTTATCTCTTTTATGTTGTGACATGGATCTTGTCTTATGCATGTGGTGTGCATGCTTCTAACATTATTGAGAAGTCCTCTGTTTTCAAATTTGGATCAGAGAACTGAGTCTTGGGGTTGCAACGTGCCTAGCTCATGGGTGGTTGGGTGTGTTGCAGCTTGTTTAAGGTAATGTAGCCCAGCCTGAGGGTGAGTGGGTATGTTACAGAATGGTATTTGAGCTTTTGGTTGAAACACGAGGCTGGTATGGGCCAGATCTATTGGTCAGAGTCTCGTGTTTGAGATCGATTTATGACCTTGAAGTCAAAAATCTCAAGAGGAATGGCATTGCAGAGTTCACGTAGAAGCCTGAACCTTAGAGATCCTTTGTAAGGGGTTCGAAGGATCGTGACTGTCCTCTTCGAATTCAGGAGCGATTGGCACTATGGGATAAAGAGAGATATGGATCGTTGGATCAGAGGGCCGATGAGTAGGAGCCATATGATGAAGGCAAAACCAGAAGTTGGGAAAGGTTAAGTCCCAGTTGCTAGATCTAGATGGTTGATTGTAAGTTGTCAATCGAGGCCAAGCGCAAAGGGTAATACTTCGTAACTTCATCGCTTTGGCGATATTGGTAGGTATGCAAAGATTGAACTATCGAAGGCCGAAATCTCAAAGTCTTGTCGACCGTTAGATGAAGCGATGGATTTTGGGAGTATTTAGGACCGTCAGATCTAACAAGTATTCGAAGTATGGGGGTCGTTAGGAGCGAGAAACCCCGAAGCTGAAGCCAGAGTTAATCATAGTCATTGGCTGTGGGAGGAGTGTGAGCCGTCGATTTCAGTTTGATGTTCAGGAGAAATGAAAGTGTGTTAGTGTGGAAAATCCTGAAGTCCTGAAGCCTGAAGATCCGAAGTGATGGGGCACAATGATGTCACCTAGAGGTGATGTGGATCCTAGAATTCCCGAAGGGACGTGGCTTATGGACGTCACCTAGGATGATGTGGACACATGGGATGTGTGCCGCGTGTCAGTAAGTTTTGAGCATATGAAGTATTGAAATGTCAGTTAGAACATGACATGTGTCATCTGCCCAATTGGGCCACGTGTCCGCCTCTAGTATGTTGTCATGTGGCGACAGATCGTGCAGTTTGAAGACTGGGAATTTCAGAGGAGAAGATGCAACAATTGGCATTGGGTCAAGAACTCCCGAAGAGTCGAAGAGATTCACAACCATTGATTTGTGAGAGACATGCATTGACGGATCATCAACTCCGGGTGAAAGCACTCCGGAAGAAAGCGAAGGCGAAGAGTTTGAAACTCCTTAAGCCCGAAGAGCCGAAGCGATTCATAGTTTTTGATATACGGAAGGACATGTGTCAACAGATCATGAACTCCGGGTAAAAGTGTTCCGGGAGGAAGAAAGCAGAAAAAGTTTAGACTTTTGAAGGCCGAAGTCTCGAAGTGGACTAGAGCCGTTCATTTGAGGAGGACACATGGCGTCTGATTCTGAACTTTGGGTACAAAGTACTCCAGGGGAAAGCAGAGGTCGAAATTTGAAACTTTCGAAGAGCAGAGTTATGAAGTGGATCTCGATCGTTGATCGTGAATGAGGACGAGGACTGTTGATCGGGTCCTAGTTGAAGGTTCCAAAGTTCTGAAGTCCTGAAGCTCTGGATAAGTGTTTTTTTTTTCCAGCTAAGCACAAGGTCATGGCCGTGGTCACATGCAGTTGAGAGCTGAGGGAAGAAGGGTTAATGGACGAATTGGTTGTTTCAAGACAAAAAAGTTCTAGGAAGGATTTAGCCATGGTTTCTAGCCTTGTTCATGTGGAACTTGGTTTGAAGGAAGTGCCTTTGCAGTTTTCAATTTTCTGTATCAGCTCAAGGGGCTGAAAGTGGTTTTTTAGGGAGCCATAACTTTCAACTCCGATATCCGTTTGGGGCAAGATTTCAGTCGTTGGAAATATGATTTAGAGGAGAATGAACTAGGACAAGTCTTTTTTTGGATAACTATTACAATTGATATATTTTTCTTCATAATTTAAACAGAAAAGGTACCTATAAATGTAATTGACAAGTTTTGTATGATATGTATAATTCTAACCAGATGATTACTTGTAGGTTTGGTAGGATTAGAGGTATAAACAGATCAATTCAAGAACAAGATCAGATGTTAGGGTCATGGAAGAAAGATTTTTCTTACAAAGGTTGGATGAGGTACTACAAAAGAAAGAATCCTCACATGAGACATGAAGCTAGCAGGTGAATAATGTCATTAATGGGCATATAAAGGAAAAGTAAGGCTCCATAGCCTTGAAGGTAGAGATGTTTATACAATTGCAAGCTTGATGTGGAAAGAAACAAAGAGCTTAAGAGGTGGTGTGTGAATAATCTCTATGTGTCAAGCATAGGATTTCCAGGGAAGGATTTGTTAGATATGAATTATCTACTATCCAAAAGCTTAAATCAGATTTCACAGTGGAAGCAAGATGCCAATGCAGAGGAATTGGGAATGCCCTTACTTAAAAAGTGTCATTGAGTGAAAATGGACTTCCATTGGGAATGATATTAAGTGTGAAAGGTATGGTTTCACAGGGAAAGGTTAATGAAGTAACCTAATGGGAAACTAAGGAGTAATTGTATTTGATTCAAGAACGTTGTAATAGGGTGATGGAATGTTTGAGATACTTCATTCTAGGGTGTTGGAATGTTTCATAAAGGTAAAGTTGGATATGAATGCCTAGGAGAGGCTACTAAAAATAGAACACAATGGTTGGATTGCGGAATGGCCAAGTGGAACTTGGCTGGAAAGTGTTCAGACCAAGGAACCACAGTGCAGATGAGAAGAATGAGATCATGTAAGGCATCAAGGATCTAAAGGAATTCAAGGACAGCCAACTACAACAGAAATAGATAAATAAATAAGTGAAATGAAACAGAAATGCACTAGAGTGCATGAAGCATACAATGAAGTTAAATTGCATATGCATTAGTAGGCATGCTGACAGTAAATGCTTGGTGCATATGGATGTGTAATTTTTTATATGTACATGCTTGGATATGCATATAATATGCTAGTGAACTTAGAATAGTCTATTATTATGAAATAATGTTTGAGTATGACTAAGGATGGATTATGTATTCAGGAAAAATGATACAACAGGGTTAAATATGTGGATGTTGTTGTTGCTTATAATTTCCATTGAGGTGAAGACCCA
>JASDQU010371811.1:121977-158873 GCA_032191745.1 Picea mariana | reverse complement strand
TTTTTCAAATTCACCAAAACCAACTTGATGAGTATGAGGAAAATTTGATGAGTAACCTTCGCTGCATACCTCAGATGTGTTTTCTGAAACATATGTAGAAGGCACTTCCTTCAATTCTTCTTTTCCTTTGTTGTTCTTTGAAGCTTTCTCTTGAACCGTGCTCTTTCGTTCCAAGTAATCTTCATACAACACCTTCACCATCTCGGCCATGGCAAACACCAAATCTCTGAACTCCTTCTCATCTTGAGAAAGTCCTCCTGTAGATGCCATTTTCCTCCTTGAGATGTGTTCTTCCCTGGCTAACATGCAAAACTCAAATCCAAACGTCAACTAGCTCTGATACCACTTGATCCGTCAGAATTTTTCGAATGACTTATGGTTGAGTTTAATTTGCATGAATTAATTGACCATTGGGAAACTTAACGAAAGAACGAGAAAAGAAAAGGAATTATACAACCATTAACATATATGCAGATCTGAAATGCAATTAAAAACAGCAAGCCATAATGCACAGGTTGATAACGGAGTTCGGCACAACTTTGCCTACGTCTCCGGGCCTTTTCTCTGTGGGGGAGGCTTCTTTATTTCTGTTCGAAAACTCAATGGTACATCATTACAATGCCGAATGGCTTCAAGACTGATCTGGTCATGTTCGCCCAGATCTCTAGAACCATGCACAATGAACGGCACGCAAAATGGATGTCCGGAGCTCTCAGAAACGGTCCGACAGCATCTCCTGCTCAACGGCTTCCCTGCCTCAAACTAGCTTTGACTTGGCTTCTCCTCAGCATCTCTGCTCTGAATTGCTCTTAAAAGCTGTCCCCTTGGCCTCAAAATGGCCTTGGTTAAATAGTTGGGAAGTTGGTTATCCATCTCCAACTTCCTACACGAATTTAGGCTCTAAATATGCCCAATAACTCCCAAAAATGAGTTAATTACATTAAAAAATCCAAAAGTGGTTATAAAAACCCACTTTAAAACTATATTATAGTTGAAATTTCGGGCCTAGCCCCCTTTGTTGGCACGCGCATAACCGTTTTCATAACCACTAACCGTTAGGAGTTGTGACATATAACACGGTCACATGTTACATAAAACCGCTCCATGTTTTAAAAAACTCCCACGCACATTATAACCTCCTGCCACGCTCCTAGTTCCGTGGCCATGGTCGTGTGCGCCGAGGGCTGGGGCTAAGCCCCAGCCCTTTCCCCCCGCCATCCATCCATTGCACAAATTTAAATTCAATTCTGCGCGTTATGGTAACAAGAACCACCCGGTGGCCCGTTGGTTGGAGACTTGATACGAAGGCGCAGGCAGTGGGGAGGTCCGGGGTTCGAATCCCTTGGGCTCCAAAAATTTTGACACATGCCATATTGACAAAACCCGGGGTGCCACGTGGCAGCCCATGATTGGGCCACGTGGCACCTTTACATCCACTCGATGAATGCCACGTGTCGACATCCGATTGGACCACGTGCTGCCACTTGTCAAGCCGTACTTCTTTGTCATCCACCATGTCACTCGCTGACACGTCCTCTTTCGTACGCCATGTCATCTGACACGTAGGCTGATGACGTCATCCCGTGCCACGTGTCACCCTTTCAGTGGTGACATGTGTCACCTTGGGATTGGTCCAGCCGTACACCAAAAATGCCAAATCTGCCTGACACGTGTCACTGCCTGAGGCTGTCACGTGTCTTGTACGGACTTGCCACGTGTCGCACGTACGAACGTGCCACGTGTCCTGTACGGACTGTACGGACAGGTACAATCAGCATCCAAAAATTTTCCCTATTTGGCTTGGCGGACAGAATGCGATATCTTCTCCATACGTACTTCGTTTGACAAAGTAAATATACCACCGGAATCAGGAAGACGAGACAGATGCAATGGTGTTGGTTTCATCGGATTCTGAGCACTTTCATTTTTGAGAATTTTTCATGCCCTGTCAGGCTTCTGAATCCGATTTCGGATCAAGTAGCCACACTTCAGATCAATATTACTGAAGTATTTTCCCCCCTTGAGCTAGTTAAGAAGATCATTGATTCGGGGAATCAGGTATCAGTTCCTGACTGTGATTTTATTTAGGGCCCGATAATCTATGCAAAGTCACCAGGTCCAGTCTTTCTTCTCCACAAACATGATTGGGCTTCCACACGGTGATGAATTGGGTCAGATTTTCCCCTTTGGAGCAGTTCTTGGATCTGATGCTTGATCTCCTCGTTTTCTAACAGAGAACGATGATAAACTATCCCATTGGGTAGTGGTGCATCGGGGGTCAGATCGATGGAATGCTTGACCTGACAGTGTAGAGGTACCCCAGTGGGTGAGGAGAAGATGTCTTTGTATTCTTCCACGAACTTATCCACTTGCTTCATCTGCCCGGAGAGATCAGTCATGGAGGTTATGGATGTGGCTGCAACCTTCCACTCACTTTGAGAGTGAATCACGAAGAAGACAAACTTCCTAGTCTAAGAGATGACCTTCCTGCATTTCTTGGTAGAGATAAAAGAAATGACATTTGGTGGGACTACCTCGGGTATCCTGTACAATTTCTTGTCCAAATTAATAATAAAACTACGAGGCCTAAACTCATATACTGATCCATATTATTTTCGACACGAAATGAGAGTGGAGATATAATAAAGAAATGTACATAGATATATCAGATGTCCAATAATACAATAGATATTGATCATAGAAATAACCATAAACACATAGATACAGTAATAAACAATTTCTATTAATGAGAGAAATGCACAAAACTGTAGAAGTATAGAGTGAAAGGCTCACTAGAATGGTGGCAACTTCTCTCTGAGAAGAGATGTGACGGTTGCTCACATTCGCAAGAAGATGATTATTGTTAGTCCCTAAAGTTGCACTTGACTGTAAGAGGGAAATCTAGGGCATCATCAAGTTATTGCAATAGTATTTTTATAAAGGTTTTTGAATAGGATTTAGAAAATGGTTGAAAGTTGGCTCAAGGATATAATAAAGATATAAGATTCACTGTAAAAGGAAAATAAACATCTCACTGGCTTAGTAAACGACAAACATTTTGATAAATCAGATGGTAAAAGTAAATAAAGAAAGGAATATATATGAGTATTCAATTTGTCCACTCACACATGGATTTCTCATTCCCAAATATCATTAAGAAATGATAACATGGTACTTGAAAGCAATCTTAATTATGAACAAAAACAACAAAATTTTCACTGTGTTACTCACAACCAAGAGATCATATGCTTTGCAATAGATAAAATGCATTCAAGTATGAAAAATAAATAGATAATAACATAGAAAGAATTCCTGACCATCAAAATGCCTTTTCCATTTAGTGCCATATGAAAATATTGTATTTGCCTTCATAGAGGAATCTTTACAAAAAATAGCTCTTGATTCCCCAACCGATCGACCATAATCCAGTCTTTTCAATGTCTTTTTAAAATACAAAACTATTCATGTTGATCCTATTTTTTAGATTATAGTTTAAAATAGGATAATATCAACTGACTATTTCCTGGGAGAGAAATGCTCATACGAACACTTCTAATGCCTGTAATGTAGTCTTCTTAACAACTAATCTGAAAATAGACTAGGTAACAATTTGATTGAGGCTTTACAAATCCCACAAAAAGAGGAATATTAGGCTGTTGAGTTGGTTCATCTGAGATACAAAAAAGTTCTATTTGAATGAAGCACTAATAACCAAAATGCTCAGCTTCACTATCTTGGTAAATAGACTCGAGCAATCAAAAACTGTGGCAGACTTTCCTTGGGTTGTCATTGTATGATAATTGCATAAGCTCTAGTGTCCCTCTGTTTGAGCTTAGTTGCCAACACCACATTGTGCCAATACAATCTTATATTTGATTCTCTTACCTCCTTTAGCAGGGCCTTTTTCTCTTTCCTCTTCCTTTTAAATTCTTGTATCTTTTCTTGTTGTTTTGTGTTCCATTGCTCTACAAAGAACTTCTCTTTCCTCAGCTTCCTGATAATACCCTGCAGCTCTTTTACCATGTCTTTCTCTTTCCTTGCTTCCACCCTGAACTCTAGATGTTCTTCTACTGGAGCAGGTAGGTTCAACTCTATGGAAGCTTGGGGTTTCCTTAACTTAATTTCATATTTTGAGGATAACCCGGTGCTAAGATCCTCTTCTTCAGAGCTTTCTGATTCTTTGGTTTCTGGAACACCCTGTAGCTGGTTTATTTCTGGAAAGGAGCCATTTTTCTCATCATCATATGTGCCTTTGAGTGCAAATTCAGTAACTGAAACTGATCTTGTGGTTACCCTAGTTACAAGTCTCCTTGAACATTGTGCAATATTTTTTCCTTTCTCATAATTTTTCCTCTATTCTTCATATTCTTCCTCTAACCTGTGTGAAGAAGATGCCAAGGTCTGTTTTTTAACCTCTTTCTTAGTATCTTCTAAATTGTCTTCAATGATGATAAAGTTTTCCTTCTTGATAGAAGGATGGCACATAGCCTTTGAATTCATTCTAAATTTGTTTGCAACCCTGGTAGAATATATTTTAAGGTATTTAGATACAGGTTCCTTCTTCTTGCTCTATTTCTTACCCTTTGCAACCCTTTTTCCAGTAGGTTGTTTCTTCTATTTGATTGGACTTTGGACTGGGCTTGCAGTATAATCTTCAGGTTCATTGGGTTCCTCTTTGATGTCTGGATCAATTTGAACATCAATCTCTTTATCAACTTTAGGTTTTTTACCTCGACATGTAGTGATCTTCTCGTTAGGTTTACCTCTAGGCAAATCTTCAATTGCTTGTTGAGTCTGTAACTTCCTCTTACCAACATGAGTCATCCTAGCTGCAGGGGAGCTTTATTTCACCAAAACATCAGTGACTTGAGAGGCATTTTTACCTTTTCCAGGTTTCTTCTCTTTAGCAGTTTTGGATTTAGGTTCTCGTGGTTTAATTTTTAGTGACTAAATTAAGCAATCCCAAGGCCTCTGAACTTCACTTAAAGAAAAGATTACCAAAGTTTCAATCAAACCTTGATGAAAAAGACTATTCTTTATTGTTTCAGGATGAGTCTGAATCCTCTTAGACATCTTAGATAGGCTTTTCAATAAGAAATAAGGCAGATTAAGAGGATAGTCACCATTCACATGTATTAATAGTCTAATATGATAAAGGTGAACTAGAGAAAATCGAGCCTCGCAGGTAATGTACCTATGAATGATCAACATGGAAGTATTCCATTCTTTTCTCACCCAATTGTGTGGGATGCCTTGGGCTCCAATTGGGGTTTTACTTTTCTGGAATCAAAAACTGATTAACAAACTCCATTACTACATTTTCTATCTTCCACCATCTTTCCCTGTTTACTGGTAACTTGCATGCTTTTGCTCTGGAATGCTTTGTCACATGCATGAGGAGTTTACCCACCACAGTTTCGAAACCATCGAAATTCTGTGCAAATATCATGGAAATCTGCTCGTCATGACGTTGAAATGTTGCGAAGAAGTCAAACCATCATGCATATTTAAACTTTTGTTCCATCTGAGAAAAATATTCAAGTAATTATGTCCCTTCTATCTCCAACCTGGTTATTTTCCCGCTCTTTTTGGGTGCCATGACACTGATACAATTATGTGGAAGGGTTTTGAGAAAATCTCGGGTTCAATCACGAGCTTTCAAAGACTGTTGAAGTATGATAGATATCTATTCACCTGCAGAGCATGCATGGAGTAATAGACAAACTAAAAATAGGCGGATTATGACTTCATACACAGGGAATAATAATCGGGCATTGTGATTTGATATCAAGGTGGCGAGTACAACCCGATCCTTTGAGTTAGTTGTCATCATGAGAATTACGACCTGATATAGATCATACACACATATGTAGATCCTCTGGCAATGATTTTGGGCATTAAAACACGATATCGAGAATGTGGCGCATGCAAAACTATCATTACTCCCGGTGCTACAAGAATAGCATTATTCTTGTAGCGCTCTTTCCACTTTGACAATTTTGAAAATTCAAACGAGGGAAAGGACAAGTGATGTGATAGAAATCCTTTTATATCATATCCTAACTTTTTAAAACTTAAAAAAAAAACATTTTAAATGTGCATAAAAGAATGAAAACATGCTTTCAAACTAAAAGGGCATAAACAAAATTTAACAATAGTCATGAAAAGGGGTAGAACATGGATTAAGGATGTCCAACAATATAAAACAAGGTTAGGGACTAACACTGGCTCCTTCTAGGGATAAAGTTTTCATGGTGAAACTTTAAGAACTTGTTGACCAATGCCTTCATATCCCTCTTATTCCACTTTATTTCCATGCTCTGTCATCTTTTATTCAAAACCTTAAAACTGTAGAGAAGCAATTCCATTGGGTATATGGAGTCTTTATTTGATCTCAAAAGTAAAACCTATTGTACAAACTGAACTTTCTCACTGCTTTTTAAAAGAAGTAATGTTTTAGGAATATCCCATTTACTGGGCCTCCCAAAATATCACTATCATCCAAATTGTGTAAGAGAAAGGTATTGTTGTTCATGACCTTAGCTATTTTGAAAGGACCATACCATAAATTGTCAAACTTACCATGTTTAGATTTGTCCTCTCTTCTAGCATCCCATCTCAATACAAGATCTCCCTCTTGAAAAGTATCCTTTTTTGTATTTTTTATCAAAAGTTGCTTTCACTTTGCTCTGATGTATAACGACTTTCTGATCCAACTTCTCTCTATTCTATTGGACCTCTATGATTTGGAAAACTCTTCTTCGAATGTCATTGGGATCTTCTAACTCTTGTAGAAATTTAAGAACATGTAAACCCAATTGAGTTGGGAAAACAACCTTTGTTCTATACACAATTTGGAAAGGGGAAGTTCCAATGGATTTCTTAGTGTTGATCTGATCAGCCCATAGGGAAAATTTTAATTTGGAATCCCATGACCTTTTGTTTTCTGTAAGTAATTTTTTAATAATCATTATGAGGCTTTTATTGGATGATTCTGCTAACCCATTTCCTTGGGGATAATAAGGAGTGGAATGGACCAACTTGATGTTATATTTATTGCAAAATTCAACCATTGAATTTGATTTTAAAGCTTGAGCATTATGAGTAACCAACTTCTTAGGACAACCAAATCTAGAAAAAATATGCCCCTAAAGAAAATTCATGATTACCTTATATGTTGCATTTCGGGTTGGGATTGCTTCGATCCACTTGGTAAAGTAATCTGTGGTTGTGAGTATCCATTTATGTTGTCCATAAGATGAAGGATGGATTTCTCCAATGAATTCTAGGCCCCACTGTTGAAAAGGTCCATGAGAAATGATGGGTTTTAAAGGTAGAGACATAAGTTTTTGTTTTCCTGCAAACTTTTGACATGGTTCACATGCCATCACCTGAGTAAATATATCAAAAAACAGTACAGGCTGGTAATATCCTGCTCTTAATATTTTGAAAGTAGTGGCTTTCCAATGGTGATGTCCCCCACAAACTCTCTGGTGTAAATCACATAATTTTTTTTTCCTTCTTCCTCATCAACACATCTCAACATAATTCCATTAGGATCTTTCCAAAACAAGGTTTGATCAATAATGCAATATTTCACTAATTTCAGTTTAAGTGATCCAAACTTGGATTTTTCTAAGTCAGGAGGAGACTGAAGATTTAGCAGAAAATAAATAATGTCTTTGTACCATGGTGAATAAGAATATCTTCTACTTACCTGTGAACCAATTTCCTCAACTTGAAATGATGAATTCTGTGATTTGCTGGAGAAATGATATAATCCAATTGCTCTACAATTTGACTATGTCATCAATTTGGCAAGGCCTTGTCCTTTTATTAATAGAGTGGGATTTATGGTCAAGTTGTATTCCATAATTTTAGTTATCCATTTCCCCCTTTTTCCTTCACAATCAGGGTGGACGAAAATTTCCTTAACTTCACTATTTGGAACATATGCAGTAATTTCAAATTGTAGGACATACACCCTAAAAGATTTTAAATATGTCACCAAAGCATATGTCTGCTTCTCCATAATATCATATTTTAATTTAGAATCCCTAAGAGTCTTTTTGAAGAAAGAGATAGGTTGTTCATACCTCTGGTCATTTCTTTATAAGAGAACAACAACTATAGTGTCTTCAGATGCAAATGAAAAAATCAAAAACTCCTTAGAGTAATTAGGGTTGATGGGGACTGTTGCCTTAATTAGAGCCTGCTTAATATTTTCAAATGATTCCTTTGCTTCTGGTATCCATTTGATCTCTACATCTTTCTTCAACATATCAATAATATGCTTGATGATTTCTGCAAAATTTGGTATAAATTTTCTTAATAAATTGATTTTACCTATGAAAGATTGGATAGACTTCTTATTCCTTGGAATTTCTATCTGTTGAATGGCCTTTAACCTTTCAGGATCTATCTTGATTCCCTCTGGTGAAACAATATGTCCTAAAAATTTTCCTTCTTCCATGGAAAAATGAGATTTTTTAGGGTTTAATGATATACCATACCTCCTGCATTTTTCAAATGTTTTTTTTATATGCTACAAGTGTTCATCATCAGAGGTTGAGAACACAACAATGTCATCAAGATAAATAACCATAAATATGTCTTTCTCACCAACGAATGTGATATCCATAGCTCTCTGAAAAGTTGCTCCTGCATTAATGAGTCCAAAAGGCATCTATTCATACATGAAAGTGCCCCAGGGAGTAGTAAAAGTTGTCTTCTTCTTATCTTCTTCCATCACCGATATCTGATTATATCTTGAATAGCCATCAAACATGGAGATTCTTTTGGCCCATACCACTCTTTGTATAATATGATCCATTTTACGTAATGGATAATTTTCCTTTAGAGAACATCTGTTCAGATTTTTGAAGTCTACACAAAGCCTTATCTCTCCAATATTTTTCCTGAAAGGTACTAAATTTTCTACCCATTCTGAGTATCTCAATGGTATTATAATTTTAGCATTCAAAAACCTCTTCAGTTCTCTTTCAATTATAGGTAGCAACAATGGATTGAATTGTCCAGATTTTTTCTTAAAAGGTTTAGATCTAGGATTTAAAGGAATCTTATGCTGCATAATCTTTGTATCAAAAACCTTAAGGTCTTCATAAGACCAAGGAAAAACATATGTAAACTGTTTCATCAAATTGACATACATGTCTCTCTGTTTTTCTGAAAATTTCCTAGATAATTTCACCATTCTAGGATTTGAATTTGGACTGATATCACAATCTACCACTTCAACCTCCTTTGTTTGAATAACATACTTTTTTGAAACATCATTGTGGTCAAATAATATCTCAAGGGGAACCAAGCCCTTTGGAAAATGATTTGTTTTTAATTCAATGATTTTATGACCAACAATAATGTCTTGAAGGATATTTGCAACATGAACTTCCACATCATCATTTTCATTATCCTCGTCTATTGAGATAGTAGAAAACTCATCAATGGTCTCCAAAAACCTTTTTAATTTCATGATCATCTTTAAATACTTACCATTTTTTTATGTTGTCTGGTATAGAGGGTCTGTGTCTTACCTCAATCTCAAATCTTAAATTGGGAAATATTGGAGTTCTGAAATTACTAGCTGCTAGAGCTAGAGAATTTGCCTGTTGATTCAAATTTATGTGTATAAAAGTGATGTTTAAGGCCAAAAAGAAATTATCCAAAAAATCCCACACTTCATTTCTATACTGCTTTAACCTCTGTTGTTTGGTATGATAAATATTTTTGATTTGATGGATGATAAGCTCAGAATCTCTGAAAACATAAATTTTATCAATACCCATATTTTTAGCAGCTTTCAATCCTAGCAGAAGAGCTTCATATTCACTGATATTGTTGGTTGTATCAAATTATAGTTTATATGACAGAGGAATAACTTCCTTGGTAGGAGAAATAAAAAAAAAATCCCAGCCCCAGAGCTTTCTTTGGAACAAGCCCCATCAAAGAACATTTTCCAGACTAGGTTTTCTGTATTCTCTTCAGCTGTAGGTATGATTTTCCTAACTGTTGTTTCAACTATCTGGTCACCAATGTCAAAAATGGAAGAACCAAGTTCATATTCAACAACATATATAGGATGATTGTCAGGATTTTCATGATCACTTACCGGGTAAGCCAACCTCACTTCTATGTACAATCTTCAATGCTCTCCACCAAACATAAGTATGGTAGCATAATCGAGGTCCATTTGTAGTGTGCCTCCAACTTTCTTAGCCCATGATCTTGACAATACCATCCCAAATTTAGGAGGTATATCAGCCACAATCACATCCAAAACCACACTTTTCATAGGCAACTGAGATAAAGTGACAACCATGTCTTTAATGACTCCCAGACATTTAACCTTTCTAGAATCAAATGAATATAGGTATAGATAAGGCTTAGTGATATCTAAACCTAACTCATCCATTACCACCTTTGGCATGACATTGTGTGAAGCTCCTGAAAGCATTATACAATTATGCAATATTTTTTCATGAATGTACAAGGATATGTCGAAATGAGGGGAAGCATCAGATCTATCCTCAATATGTGGCCCAATGGTTATGGAAGGATTTTCATCTTCAAGATTTATGGTATCTGAAAAAGTAACATAAACATGAGGCTGTAATGATTTCAAGAAAGATTTTCTAAAAGATCAGTTTTCATCAACTCTACCAGAGGTATGGGGATTTTGATTTTATTGATTTCATTTTCCAAACTGAAAGTAGAAACTATCTTCTCAGATTCCTTCACCTCTGTAGTGCTAACCTTGACAGGTTTATTTTGTTGTTGATCAATTTTAATTCCAAAACCTTCTTTACCGACCCCTAATTTGACTGGAGCATTAGTCTTTTTGGTTTGAACGGGTATATCCACTTTTGATCCATTTGATCTAGACCTAATATCATAATTTTTTCTTTTAGGTTTTTTCTAGGAAATTTCTTCAACATTTTCTTTCTTAAATTTATTCAATATAAGAGCATCCTCATAATCTTGTTGAGTCAAATGAGTGGGAGGTAAATCTGTATCATTTAAATGAACTATGGAATCTTCCTCAGTGTCATCAATTTCCTCAACTTCTTCCACTGCATTATTCTGAAAAGGAGGCAAAACCTTCTGATCTTCTTGGTTTCTCTTTTCTCTGGGAAAATTTTGAGGAACATTGTTAGGCCTTCTGAAGTGATTTGGATTTTTGTATCCTCCTTCCTATGTAGGCCTGCTAGGTTATTTTGTTTCCATCTTCAACATGGCCATTTCACATGTCAAGGTTTTCAACATTTTGGCCATTTCATCCATCTTGGAGTCAGATGTTGTATGAGAAGAAGAAGAAAATTCTTCTCTCTGTTTTTTCATGTCTCTGACACCCCTTGATTTCAATTTCTCTGCTGTCAGTATATTAGATTCTACCTCAATGGTTGCTTCCTGCATCAAACTCAGAGTAGCAGACCTTGTTTCTCTCAATAGCAGAGAAAACTCAGCATCAAAGGCATTGGCAAAAGTAATTTTGGACGTTGATGTTTCTGTGGGTTTGATTTCATCTGGAATTTTACTATACATTTTATTAAATCTTTTGGTAAAATCAGATATAGATTCTCCTTGTTTTATTTTCAAAACACCAAATTTAGTGATATAATACAAGTAGTCTTTCCTATCTCCCCGGTGTCTCAAAAAGGTATCATCTAGTGCATCAATATCAACAATAGAGTTAGGAGGTAAACTTCTCAACCATTTCCTTGCTTCTCCATCTAAACTTTGCACAAAAAGTCTTATCCAAACATCTGCATGCTCCATGTTAAAATTATCTGCAAAATTGTAGAAAGAGTATAAGTGTTCTTTAGCAGTGGCTTCCCCCTCTCCATTGAATCTTGGAAAATACTTCATATAATCATTAGGTGGGAAGGCATATAGTACTTGTGGTAAATTTAATGGCACATATTTGGTTGCAACAATTGCATCCATCCTGTTTGCAACCATATTTATTACAATGGGTGCTTGAACGGTAGGAATAGGCAAAACTTGTGATGTAGAAAGAGAAGTGGTTCTTTGAGGAGAACAACTTAATTGGGATGATATGAGTTTTTGATCTTCAACTGATGAAATCAGAGGTATCTTTTCTGAACAAGAGTAGGTTGATGGTTCCAGAAACAAAGGATTTTCAAAGGAACAATAATGTGGTTTAACCTCTTCAGAAGAACTGGATTGGGGTGATGATGATAAAAGTGTATCAGGTTCACTTTTAGTATCTTTGGGAAAATCTCTCAAAGCTTCATCTATGGATAAGGTATTTGTTTGTTCTTATTCAACGAGCTCAACAAATAATTTCCATTGGTCTAAATTCAATTCTCTGATAATTGAAGGAAAGGATACAGTTGAAGGTTCAACAATAGGCTTTGTTTCAATCTCAGGTACAATTTCTTCAATTGGAGGGATATTAACGGGCTCAGAAGACTGTCTTTGAGCACATGTAGAATAATATTTATCTTTTGAAGAAGAGGATTGTCCTGAAGTATTTTTAAAATTTCTCAATATCTTTTTAGGATCAGACACTGTTGGAACAGGCTTAGGATCTGGGTTTTTTTCTAGTCACTTGTTTCTTTATGGATGATGATAAAGTTGGAGGAGTTTTAAGTCCTTTACCTTCTCTTTTAGGAGCCAGAATTACTGCAAAGGAGTCGCCAGGTGAAAAATACACAGTCTCATGTAAATGTCCAAATTCTTCTCCAACATCAAGATTTAGATCTGATCTTTGTCATTCTCCTAGAAAAAATATCTTTGTTCCTTCGTCCCCGACAACGGCGCCAAAATATGTTAGTCCCTAAAGTTGCACTTGACTGTGAGAGGGAAAGCTAGGGCATCATCAAGTTATTGCAATAGTATTTTTATAAAGGTTTTTGAATAGGATTTAGAAAATGGTTGAAAGTTGGCTCTAGGATACAATAAAGATACAAGACTCAATTTAAAAGGAAAATAAACATCTCACTAGCTTAGTAAATGACAGACACTTTGATAAAACAGATGGTAAAAGTAAATAGAGAAAGGAATATATATGAGTATTCAACTTGTCCACTCACACAAGGATTTCTCATTCCCAAATATCATTAAGAAATGAGAACATGGTACTTGAAAGCAATCTTAATTATGAACAAAAACAACAATTTTTTTCACCATGTTACTCACAACCAAGAGATCATATGTTTTGCAATAGATAAAATGCATTCAAGTAAGAAAAAGAAATAGATAATAACATAGAAATAGTTCCTAGCCATGAAAATGCCTTTTCCATTTAGTGCCAATATGAAAATATTGTCTTTGCCTTAACAGAGGAATTTTTACAAAAAATAGCTCTTGATTCCCCAACCTATCAACCATAATCCAGTCTTTTCAATGTCTTTTTAAAACACAAAAATATTCCTACAGATCCTATTTTTTAGATTACAGTTTAAAATAGGATAATATCAACTGACTATTTCCTAGGAGAGAAATGCTCATACGAACACTTCTAATGCCTGTAATGTAGTCTTCTTAACAACTAATCCGAAAATAGGCTAGGTAACAGTTTGATTGAGGCTTTACAAATCCCACAAAAAGAGGAATACTGGGTTGCTGAGTTGGTTCATCTGAGATACGAAAATTTATATTTGAATGAAGCACTAATAACCAAAATGCTCAGCTTCACTATCTTGGTAAATAGCCTCGAGCAATCAAAAACTGTGGCAGACTTTCCTTGGGTTGTCATTGTATGATAACTGCAGAAGCTCTGGTGTCCCTATGTTTGAGCTTAGTTGTCAACACCACATTGTGCCAATACAATCTTATATTTGATTCTCTTACCTCCTTTAGCAGGGCCTTTTGCTCTTTCATCTTCCTTTTAAAGTCTTGTATCTTTTCCTGTTGTTTTGCATTCCATTTCTCTACAAAGGAATTTTCTTTCCTCAGCTTCCTGATAATACCCTGCCACTCTTTTACCCTATCTTTATCTTTCCTTGCTTCCACCCTGAACTCTGGATGTTCTTCTACTGGAGCAGGTAGGTTCAAATCTATGGAAGCTTGGGGTTTCCTTAACTTAATTTCATATTTTGAGGATAACCAAGTGTTGAGATCCTCTTCTTCAGAGCTTTCTGATTCTTTGGTTTCTGGAACATCCTGTAGCTGGTTTATTTCTGGAAACGAATCATTTTTCTCATCATCATGTGTGCTTTTGAGTGCAAATTCAGTGATTGAATTGATCTTGTGGTTGCCCTAGTTACAGGTCTCCTTGAACACTGTGCAATTTGTTTTCCTTTCTCATGTTTTTTCCTCTGTTCTTCAGATTCTTCCTCTAACATGTGTGAAGAAGATGCCAGGGTCTATTTTTTAACCTCTTTCTAAGTATCTTTTGAATCATCTTCGATGATGATAAGGTTTTCCTTTTTGATAGAAGGATGAAACATAGCCTTTGATTTCAGCTTGAATTTGTTTGCAGCCCTGGTAGAATTTCTTTTAAGGTATTTAGATACATGTTCCTTCTTCTTGCTCTGTTTCTTACCCTTTGCAACCCTTTTTCTAGTAGGTTGTTTCTTCTGCTTGATTGAACTTTGGATTGGGATTTTAGTATAATCTTTAGGTTCATTAGGTTCCTCTTTGATGTTTGGATCAATTTGAACATCAATATTGTAACACCCTTGTTTTCCCCATCTTGTAATTAATCATAAAATAGGATTACCATGCTAAGGCATGTGGACAATATAAATGTATTATTGTTAAACTTCCCATAATTGAATGTTGGGGGGTGAAGCCTTGAAGTACGAGCCATGATATCTCTAGAGGAAATAAATCAGTTATTACAGAAAGGACCATTGGTTGAATCATCAACCACTCCTATGAATGGAAGCATGGTGTCGCTGTAGGATGTCAGCTCGAAGTACCATAGAGACGTGTAGACCTGAGCTTCCTTCTGATAAAAGGAATAGGACAGGTTAGAAACCTTCCAGAGGAGGGAAGGTTAGATACATATAGAGACAACAACAAAGGAGACGAGGGGACGAGAGCACAAGCTCGTAAGGGAGAGGTCTGAACCCAAAGGAAGTGTTGAGAACACGTCCTGAAGGACCCGAACGCGAGCTTGATGCTGAGGAAGCATCTGATAAACCTCACAGGGTCACTGTGACAGAGAGAGTTTCTCTGAGAGATGGCGTAAATTCCCTAGTGATATCATGGCTTGGAACGGGGGTGGCCAGAGTGCTAAGAATGAATGCCTCTGAGCCTATGGTTGGGTGGAAAGGCGCACACCCACATTCAGTTGGTTGGATGCAACTTGTAATAGATAAGTATTCTCATACCTTGTGAAATTAAGCTGTAATTATGTAATGAAATGGGATATACTGTGAATGACCCAGGGATGTGTATGTCTGCTTAATGGTTATACTGTATCTCTTTATTCTAGTTTAAATTGTGTATTTAAGCAAGTATGGATTGGACATGTTTTTTATTCGTAAATGCTTGCGCCCTATGGTGGCTTAAGCTAGATCCACGAACTGTGAGTTCGTCGACCTTGGGCACAGTTTCATGTATGCATGTCGACACTCCTAGTCGTTCTGAGTCCCTTGGAGGAGGGAGTCTATTAAATCTAAGGAGAGAGAGTGCATGTATGCACAGGCTCTCTGCGAGGCAGGAAAAGACCAAGAACCACTTAAGTTCTAGAGTTGAGGAATGAGCGTAAAGGGTGCGCGGAAGGATTTGTCCAAGCGTTAAGTTCAAGAGAAAGAGTGCAAATCTATTAATCCTTTCAGAGCTATCAAAGCTCGGGAAGAAGAGCGAGGCTGAAGTATCAAAAGGGAAGGTTCCCTTGTTTGAAAGACGAACGAACGAAATCTGTTTGGAAGAATCCACGGTCTGTTGTGACCATTGGATATGGGAAAGAGCATGGGATTTAACCCTTGGAGTCATTCAGACTTCACGAAGTTCAGATAACTGAGCAAGTTCATCGTAAGGAAGGTAAAATCCTCGAAGTACCGAAGTTAACTTTGAGCTTTAGATCTGAGGATGCCTGGGAACCGTCCCGACCGTCAGATCTAGGAGGTAGACGATAGTCAAGTCACCAGAACTACCCATGACTTAAGAATCTGATAGAAGAGATGGATGTGAGTCATTTAACGGTAGGAGAGGCCATATTGATCATCAGATCGACTCAAATTCTCACTTGAGTTACCGAATCAAACACCAACCGCTCGATTTAATCGACGGTTGGGAATCATTGCGGAGTGCGAAGGTGAATTTAACAGACCTGCTAGTTCACGGCCCACAATCAACAAACGTCGTTGATCTCGTTGGGGATGCAAGATCAACGACTAGGATTAGACTAGAGTCAAGTGAGTACTTCTAGATTGTAGAGGTTGAGCTCTCTGATAAAGAGCACACACGTTGGGACCCCACAATTGCTATGAACCGTCGATCGACGGACACCTTGGTATCGGTCGGATCATGACCACTAGACCCTAAATAGTTGTGAGATGGGTGGTCGTGAGACCTTTTGGAAATACGTGAAGTAATGGAGTCCCTCGGTACAATCGGTATGAGAGAATAGAAAAGCTCAGAAGAGATAATGTTTTCAAGAGCGAAGATGGGACCCAAGATAGCCGAACTGGCAAGAGGAACGAAGGCTGAGGACTTTGAACATCTACCAAACTCTTCCAAGTCAGAAAAAGTCAAATTCTCAGGAGGAGGAGCGACAACAACCGTCAGATCGGTTATGGGGAGAAGCCTGGATCGTTAGATCAACATCCAGGGAAGCAGAGGAGAAGCGCTAGGAAGGAACAGATCCTAACCATCGGATCTGAGCGCAAAGGGACGTTAGTCGTCCAATCTAAGGTAAAGTGCAGGAGTTTTAACATTTGTGTGCATGAGAGGGTTGATTGACCAAGGTCTCTAAGTCCCGAAGTGAATTGGGATCGTTCATCGCCAAGAGGGACAAGTGGCGCAAGATATACAACTCTTGAGCGGGAGCTTGTGGTCAAGGAGAGAGCGAAATCTCTGAAGACCCGAAGTAGATCCCGACCATTGATCGCCAGGAGACACACGTTAGCAGATCAGTAACTCCAGAGAAATCACTTCAAGAGTTTCAATCGAGAGTTGAAACTCTCGAATCCTGGAGAGTCGGAGAGCCAAAGTGATTCTCAATCATCAGATCGAAAGGGACATGTGGTAGAGATCCATTGTCATCGGGTGAAAGCAACCCGAAGACCCGAAGAGAATCTAGATCGTCATATCCATAGGGCATGTGGCAATCGATCGTGAACTCTGGGTGAAAACACTCCGGGAGAACGCGATGGATAAGAGTTTGAAATCACTGAAACTCGAATAGCTAACACAGTTGGGAGTCATCGATCTTAAGGAGGACACATGTCATCAGATCGCGAACTTCGGGTAGAACGTTCCAAAGGAAACGAAGCAAGGAGGATTTTTAAGTTGAGACTTGAGACTCCCGAATTCTGGAATCACGAAGTGATCAGTCCCATTGATTAAAGAGGATGCGTGGCAATAGATCTGTCACTACGGGAGAAGGTAAGGGTTGAGAGTTGAAACTCTCGAAACTCGAATCATGAAACAAATCACAGTCGTTGATTTAGAAAGGCTAGATCTGATCCATAGATTCAGAAAGGATAGATCTGAGCCGTCAATTTTAGAAGCACCATCAAGGTTGTGAGATTGACGGTCCCATTGCATTGCGGGGACCGAAGGTGCGTGAACTTTAAAAAGTTTAGGGCGGGCCACAATCCAGACCATAGTTTTGGAGAAAGGACACGTGGAGGCTCAAGGTGAATTGCGGGGTGAAAAGTAGTTTGGTTTCAAACCACCCTTGGACGTGCCTGCAATCGCGTGCTTACATAAGGCCATAGCCCAAGGTCATATCAAGGAAGGGGCTTATTAAAAAAGGAGCTAGCACCCAAACTCTGATATTTCACAAGTGCGAAGAGGAGTGTTGCGGGTACCTTTAGACCTACACCAGGAAGTCGAAAGGGTCTGTGTCTAATTGCAGAAGGATACCATCAAGGTATCATAGATTCATTTGGTTCCAGAATCAGAGAACCTTGACCGGGAGGTCGGACTGGTTCCCCGACCTTCCAAATTAGAAACCATGGATGGAGAATTTGTCCTTTAAGAAGAGCGAAAATTTGTATGCCTCGTTGTGGGTGTGTTACAAATTGGTATCAGAGCATGGTTACAACGCTTGGCCTGCTTGGGCTCATGTACGAGTTGTGTAAGGAGGTATTGTTATCTGCATTTACTCCTTGAGGAGAAGGACTGCAGATTGAACCTGTGATTTTGGGAATTCTTGTTGAATTTCAGAAGAAGGATTTCTTTAGTGCTTTGTCAAAGTGATAACTACTCTTACCGAAGTAGGGATATGCTAATTAACAATTATAATAAGACTTGAATGTGGATAGTTGAAGGTGGCAGGGTTCTGTCAAGAGCAGTTGAAGCCCGAAGGACGGATGACCTGGTGTTCGTAACACTGCTTCTAAGCATGGGCAGTTGGAACTTCAGGCACTGATGATATAATGGTTAATACCTTTGTGGGATTAAAGGAATCTGATAGGATTAGGTAGGATCCCTGGCAGTTATAGTTACTGCTCTATATTAAAATCAGAGTATATAACTCTTCATGACCAGAGAAAAGTGAGATGGGTAAAATCCAATGGATGCTGAGGCAAGAAGGTTTTCTTGCTAGACGTTGTCACATAAAGAGGAAAGTGACCCTGGTTGGTTATTTCCTTGAGAAAAGGAAACGTCAATACGAGATATGACTGTGAGATTAGTCATGTAAGTGACTGAAATCTCAAACTAAAGGACACTAATGATGAAATTAAACTATCAAGTGGATGTGTGAGGTAAAAATGTGCAAGATATGCACCTACTTATACACAAATGTGCATACATGATCATAAGGATGATTGGAAGATCCTTGGGAAAAGGATATAGAAGTCGGATATGTCCATGTGTGTAAATGACATGGAAAAAGTGCAAGCAATATGCTAGCATGATGAATGCTCATCTGTGTTTAATCATGCTTGAGTGCATGGGTTATTGCATTATGGAGCTTCCTAATATGAAGCCTGATATTAATACCAGTTAGGTATGAATGATATTAAACGTGCAAGTGATGCACAAGCATGATGTAAGTTAACAAAACCATAATATGTATGGATACATAATTTGGGTACATGACAAAGATGCATGTTTATATTCCTTATGGGATATTTGGTAAATTGTTGAAGCTAACTCAAGGCTAAGACCATCACAAATAGTGATGGATATGCAATAAGGAAGTTGCATGCTAAAGGAGTTCCTTCTGGAGCAACTGTGTTAAGACTCTGTCAGGAAAACAAAGTCACAACGTTAATGACTATTGAGAATTAAGCAGTGACCCACAAGCTTATATATATATACCAGAATCTTGGATTACATTTTGAAAAACATCATGTAATGAATAGAAGACTAATAAATGAATATTGACCATTCTGATAACCGAATGGTAATGTGCAGGATGCACAGGTTCATGATCCGTTATGAACAAAAAAAAAAGTTTTCTATTAAAGCATGCTGTTGTATTCCAAAAAGGGTTAGGGTGAGGCCTAACCAAGGTGGCTCAAGGAAAAGAGTAGGAAGATCCCAACAGGGAGTAAATTGCAAAAGCAGAGAAAAGACAGTGAGGCCTTAGAAATAACTCATCTAGACTGAAAATTCCCAGGCGATGTAGAAAGAATTTGAAGAAGGGAAGAGCCCTCAATTCTTTTCTTGTTGTGTATTATGTTTTTCTCTGGGATGAGAAAGCTAGTACGCTGATGAAAGTAAATGTTTTGACACCATAGTGATGAGGATTGTATTACTGCAGAGACAGTTGAGAACTGTCTGTATTGCACTCATGAAAACATTAAGGATAATGTGATGAAGTGCATATAGATATGCTAGGACATGTCTGAAAATGTTTTATTAATTTAAATGCTATGGTACTTGCATTTTTAATTTACATGACGACTAATCTGTTTATGACGTATGTCATGTGTAGAAAGAAATAGATTGGAACTGTTGAGAAAGACAGTTTCTAATAATGAACAACCTTAATCAGAGGATGAATATGAAAAGGTTCTTGTTGAAAGATTGTTGAAGGGACTTTAAAAGTTCCCATGGAGCACCACTGATGGGATAATATCAGAGGGGGTGCTGACAGCCAAAACCGGTATAAAAAAAACATTCATGCCTATGTGGCACAAGGTATGAAAGGATTGGGTAAGAATCCCTTCTGAAATGTTTTACGGTCTTAATGTTATGTATGGAATGTTGAAAGGCAGTTGTATGCCTTGGATACCCAAGTAGGGTATGATTCAGGAAGGAGAACCTGAATGATGGAGGTGTGAACCTCTGGTAGTAAATATTGATTGTAATCCTCAGAATAATTCATGAACTGATATGTCATGAATACATGGACCAATCAAGGAATGATTGGAACCAAAAGTGCTGATAGAAAGCACGTTGCATGGAATTGCTTCTAGAAATGCATGTTTTCATAAAGGACAGACAATGGATTTCCGATTGAGGAAGGAGGACCTTCCAAAATTTCTACTTACATTGTATAGGTGTTAGAGAAAACCAAATTTGGGTGGCCATGAGTGTTGGCACACTGGTTATTAATGAAGGAGGAATGCTTAAAGGCATTCATGTGAAACTTGTAGTTTCATATGTACTGAATTGGGATCATGATAATCCTGTAGCTTGAAGCATAGTCTTGTTGTAAGAATGAAAGAAAATGAATAAGCCATGTGGTGAAGAGCTTGGTTAAATTCCAACACACCATGGCCAAGAACCTGTCATAAAGTGTGACAAAATTGAAATCAATGCAAGAGTGCATTGGGTATGAACGTGGCCATGAATATTGGCACATTTTTTAAACCATTTGAAATGTTGAATTATGTTTTGAAAGGTTTGGTATGTTGAAATGAGGCATAGGCAAGGAATGGGACTCCATTTTCATGTTTATATAGATGTGATGAATTGTTAGTATGAATGGCTTTGAATACACACACACACACACACACACACACATGGATGCATGGAAACTAACAATTTGTTTGGTTGATTGAAGTTGAAAGTGTAGGAAGCAAAGGGGTCTTGGATATGGCAGTGTTGTAAGCCATAAGGAAGACCAATTGTCTGCTGAGCCAAACCGTTATGGGAAGGAAAGTCCCATAATTATGAATCTGGTTCCTATGCAAAACAAATATGAGAACGAAATGTGGAATTTGGAAATCTGCGAGTGATAGATTTACAAGAAAAAGATTTTGAATTTAAAATTTATGATGTCTCATGAATTTTTGTATACCTGTGATACAGGTAAAAAGGAAAATATCTGTGAAGAGAGTAGAGACGAGAAACTGAGCTCTCGGGTTCGAGGGAGAACTATGGGAAAGAGTATAATCCTATCGCATGAAATAGAGACTAACAATTTGTTTGGTTGTGTAAATAATGAATTGTCGGGAGAAGGAGAGTAACCTTTGTCCCTATATATTACGGTACCGGGAGAAGGAGAGCAACCTTCGTCCCTATATATTACGGTGTCAGGAGAAGGAGAGTAACCCTCGCCCCTATCTATTACGATACCAGAAGAAGGAGAGTAACCTTTGTCCCTATCTATTACGGTACCAAGAGAAGGAGAGTAACCTTCGTCCCTATCTATTACAGTGTCGGGAGAATGAGAGTAACCTTCATCCCTATATATTACGGTGTCGAGAGAATGAGAGTAACCTTTGTCCCTATCTATTATGGTTCCGGGAGAAGGAGAGTAACCTTGTTCCTATCTATTACAGTACCGGGAGAAGGAGAGTAACCTTCGTCCCTATCTATTATGGTATCGGGAGAAGGAGAGTAACCTTCGTCCCAATCTATTATGATGACAGAAGAAGGAGAGTAACCTTCGCCCCCGTCTACTATGGTGTCGGGAGAAGGAGAGTAGCTTTCGTCACTATCTATTATGGTGTCAGGAGAAGGAGAGTAACCTTCATCCCTATCTATTATGGTGCCAGGAGAAGGAGAGTAACCTTCCTCCCTAACTTTAACCGAGCCGGAAGGATGTCAAGCTGTAAAATCATGAAAAATGGCTACTACTGAGCCATGAGAACCCCGTGGTAAGCCATGATCGCCTAAACTATGTTGTGTTGAGGTAACACAATCCGGAGGGATGCCTTGGTAGAGCAAGTTTGAGGGATGCCTCGACTGTAAGACTCAATAGAATCTCTGTAATTCTTCTTGTGCGACAAAACCTTGGCAAGGCAAGATGGATCACCGAAGGGATTGTATAGTAGAGAAGGGGATGCCTAAGCCTGGGCCTGGAGGGCGAGTGACCGCAAGGAAGAGGAGACCTTAATAGTTCTTGTAAAATATTGATTGGGATCATGCACACAATGGGTAGTTCTCTCTGTGTGAGAAAACCTTGGCAAGGCAAGATGGATCAGCTGAGGGACTGTATAGCAGAGAAGGGGATGCCTGATCCTAGGCCTAGAGGGTGAGTGACCACAAGGAATATGAAACCTTGATAGTTCTTGTAAACTATTGATGGGGATCATGCACCCAATGGGTATGTCAAGGAAAAACAATGAGCTTGAATAACAAAACAACCATGTGGATACAAATCCACAAACTGCGCAGATAACTATTGTGCTAAGATTATGAAATTTTCCTAGAAATTTTTATGCAATGTTTTTTCATAAGACTATGATTAACGTGCTTGTTGTCCAATAATTATTGAAAGCATGTGACCAAGATTAAAGGTCTGAAAAAGGACTTGACCGAGGAAGAAGGATCAATATTTTTGAAACAACTAAATGAGAAAGGCATGACAGGTGTTTTTTGAAAAAGAACATCGAGGACAGTGTTCCTTTAAGGGGGAGGGAATTGTAACACCCCTGTTTCCCCAGCTTGTAATTAATCATAAAATAGGATTACCATGCTAAGGAATGTGGACAATGTAAATGTATTATTGTTAAACTGCCCATAACTAACTGTTGGGGGGTGAAGCCTTGAAGTACGGGCCATGATATCTCTAGAGGAAAGAAATCAATTAATAAAGAAAGGACCAGTGGTTGAATCATCAACCACTCCCATGAATGGAAGCATGGTCTAGCTACAAGATGTCAGCTCGAAGTACCACAGAGCCCTGTAGACCCGAGCTTCCTTCTGACAGAAGGAACAGGACAGGTCAGAAACCTTCCAGAGGAGGGAAGGTAAGATACATACAGAGACAACAAGAGAGGACATGGGGGGACAAGAGCACAAGCTCATAAGGGGGATGTGCGAACCCAAAGGAAGTGTCAATAACATGGCCTAAACAACTCGAACGTGAGATTGATGCTGAGGAAGCATTTGATAAACCTCACAGGGTCATTGTGACAAAGAGAGTTTCTCTGAGAGATGGTGTAAATTCCCTAGTGATATCATGGCTTGGCACGGGGGTGGCCAGAGTGCTAAGAATGAATGCCTCTGAGCCTATGGTTGGGTGGAAAGGCACACACCCACAGTCARTTGGTTGGATGCAACTTGTAATAGATAAGTATTCTCATACCMTGTGAAATTAAGYTRTAATTATGTAATGAAATGGGATATACTGTGAATGACCCAGGGATGTGTATGTCTGCTTAATGGTTATACTGTATCTCTTTATTCTTGTTTAAATTGTGTATTTAAGCAAGTATGGATCGGACATGATTTGTATTCGTAAATGCTTGTGCCCTGTGGTGGCTTAAGCTAGATCCACGAACTGTGAGTTCGTCGACCTTGGGCACAGTTTCACGTATGCATGTCGACACTCCTAGTCATTATGAGTCCCTTGGAGGAGGGAGTCTATTAAAGCTCAGAAGAGATAGTGCACGTAATCATAGGCTCTCTGCGAGGAAGGCAGAGACCGTGAACCACTTAAGTTCTAGAGTTGAGAAATGAGCATAAAGGGTGCGCGAAAGGATTCTTCCAAGCGTTAAGTTCAAGAGAAAGAGCGCAGAGCTCTTAAGCCTTTCAAAGCTAACAAAACTTAGGAAGAGTAGCGAGGTTGAAGTATCGAAAGGGAGGGTTCCCTTGTTTGGAAGATGAATGGACAAAATATGTTCAGAAGAAGCCACGGTCTGTTATGACCATTAGATATGGGAAAGAGCGTGGGAGTTAAACCTTGGAGTCATTCAAATTTCGCAAAATTCGACGAACTGAGCAAGTTCGTCGTAAGGAAGGTAAAATCCCTGAAGTCTTGAAGTCCCGAAGTTAACTCTTAGCCTTAGATCTGAGGATGCCCGGGAACCGTCCCAACCGTCAGATCTAGGAGGTAGATGATAGTCAAGTCACCAGAACTACCCATGACTTAAGAATCTGATAGCGGAGATGGATGCGAGTCGTTTAACGAGAGGAGAGGCCATCCCGGTCGTCAGATCGACTCAAATACTCACTGGAGTTACTGAATCAAACACCAGTCGCTCGATTTAATCGACGGTTGGGAATCATTGTGGAGTGCGAAGGTGAATTTAGTGGACCTGCTAGTTCATGGCCCGAAATCAACCCACATCGTTGATCTCGTTGGGGATGGAAGATCAATGACTAGGATTAGACTAGATTCGAGCCAGTACTTCTAGATTGCGGAGGTTGAGCTCTCTGATAAAGAGCATGCACATTGGGACCCCACAATTGTTGTGAACTGTCAATCAGTGGACACCTTGGTATCGGTCAGATCATAACCGCCAGACCCTAAATAGTTGTGAGATGGGTGGTTGTGATCCCTTTTAGAAATCCATGGAGTAACAAAGTCCCTCGGTACTGTCAGTCTGAGAGAGTCGAAAAGCTCAGAAGAGATAACGTTTTCAAGAGAGAAGAAGGGACCCAAGATAGCCGAACTCGCACAAGGAATGAAGGATGCGGCCTTTGAACATCTACCAAACTCTTCCAAGTCGGAAGAAGTCAAAATCTTAGAAGGAGGAGCAACAACAACTGTCAGATCGGTTTTGGGGACAAGCCAGGACCGTTAGATCAACGTCCAGGGAAGCAGAGGAGAAGCGTTGGGAAGGATCAGATCCTAACCGTCGGATCTGAGTGAAAAGGGATGTTAGTCATTTGATCTAAGGTAAAGTGCATGAGTTTTAACATTTGTGTGCACGGGAGGGTTGACTGGCCAAGGTCCCGAAGTGAATTGGGACCGTTCATCGCCAAGAGGGACAAGTGGCGCAAGATCTAGAACTCCTGAGCGAGAGCTTGTGGTCAAGGAGAGAGTGGAATCACCGAAGACCTGAAGTAGATCATGACCATTGATCACCAAGAGACACGTGTCAGTAGATCAGTAACTCCAAAGAAATCACTTTGAGAGTTTCAGTCGAGAGTTGAAACTCCCAAACCCTAGAGATTTGGAGAGCCGAAGTGAATCTCAACCGTCATATTGAAAAGGACACGTGGTAGAGATGTGTTGTCCTCTGGTAAAAGAAACTAGAAGACCCGAAGAGAATCTGGACCGTTAGATACAGAGGGCATGTGGCGACCGATCACGAACTCCGGGTGAAAACACTCCAGGAGAACGCAATGGATAAGAGTTTGAAATCGTCGAAGCCCGAACAACCGAAGAAACTAGGAGTCGTCAATCTGAAGGAGGACACATGTCATCAGATCACGAACTTCGAATAGAACATTCCAAAGGAAACGAAGCAAGGAGGATTTGATGTTTGAGATGTCTGAAGTCCGAAGTCTAAAAGTGGATGAAATTCGTCGATTTAAGGTGGACGTGTGGCGCCAGATCTAGCACTCCAGGTACTAAATACTCTGGAGGAAAGTAGAGGGTGAGAGCGTCGGAGTCCCAAAGTGGAATATCAACTGTTTATCGAGAAGGGGGTTGAAGGTCATTGATCCGGTCTTGGTTGAAAAGCGCTAAAGACCTGAAGTAGATCCTGGTCGTTGATCGACGGGAGGGGTACGTCTCGATAGATCGGTGTCTCTAGGTGAATTGCACTGGGGTTTCAGTTGAGAATTGAGACTGTCAAACTCCGAAGACCCGAAGTGAATCTGGACCGTCTGATCCAGAAGAGACGTGGCGTAAATCTATGGACTTCGGGTAAATTCCCAAAGTAATTCATAGCCACCAGATTAAGGGGGACATGGCATGAATCTTTGGATTTCGGGTAAAGACCCGAAGTAAACCTTGATCATCCGATTCAAGTGGACACGCGACATAAATCCACATACTTCGAGGGGAATTAAAAGTTGATACTTGAGACTCTCGAAGTCTGGAATCACGAAGTGATCAACGTCGTTGATTAAAGATGATGCGTGGCAGGAGATCTATCACTACGGGAGAAGGTAAGGGTTGAGAGTTGAAACTCCCGAAACCCGAATCACGAAAAAAATCACAGCCATTGATTTAGAAAGGTTAGATTTGATCTGTAGATTTTGAAAGGATAGATCTGAGCCATCAAGTTCAAAAGCACCATCAAGGTCGTGAGATTGACGGTCCCATCACATTGTGGGGACCAAAGGTGCGCGAACTTTAAAAAGTTGAGGGCGGGCCGCAATCCAAACCACGGTTTTGGAGAATGGACACATGGAGGCTCAAGGTGAATTGTGGGGTGAAAAGTAGTTTGGTTTCAAACCACCCTTAGCCATGCCCACAATCGCGTGGTTATGTAAGGCCATCACCCAAGGTCATATCAAGGAAGGGGCTTATTAAAAAATGAGCTAGTGCTCAGACTCTGAGATTTTGCAGGCGCAAAGAGGAGGGTCATGGGTACCTTTAGACCTGCACCAGGAAGTCGAAAGGGTCTGTGTCTAATTACAAAACGAAACCATCAAAGTCTCAGAAAGTTGTTTGGCTCAAGAATCGAAGACCCTTGACCAGGAGGTCGGACTAATTCCTTGACCTTCCAAATTAGAAACCATGGATGGAGAATCTGTTCTTTAAGAAGAGAGAAAAATTTTATGCCCCGTCGTGGGTGTGTTACAAATCTTTATCAACTTTAAGTTTTTTACCTCGACCTGTAGTGATCTTCTCGTTAGGTTTACCTCTAGAAAAATCTTCAATTGCTTGTTACATCTGTAACTTCCTCTTACCAACACGAGTTATCCTGGCTACAAGGGATCTTTCTTTCACCAAAACATCAGTGGCTTGAGAGGATTTTTTACCTTTTCCAGGTTTTTTCTCCTTAATAGTTTTGGACGTAGGTTCCTGTGGTTTAGGTTTTAGTGACTAAATTAACCAGTCCCAAGGCCTTTGAAATTCACTTAAAGAAAAGATTACCAAAGTTTTAATCAACCCTTGATGAAAAAGACTATTCTTTGATGTTGCATGATGAGTTTGAATCCTCTTAGACATCTTAGATAGGATTTTCAATAAGAAATAAGACAGATTAAGAGGATAGTCACCATTCACATGTATTAATAGTCTAATATGATAAAGGTGAACTAGAGAAAATCGACCCTCGTAGGTAATGTACCCATGAATGATCAACGGGGAAGTATGCCATTCTTTTCTCACCCAACTGTGTGGGATGCCTTGGCTTCAACTGGGGTTTTTCTTTTCTGGAATCAAAAACTAATTAACAAACTCCATTACTACATTTTCTTTCTTCCACCATCCTTCCCTGTATACTGGTAACTTGCATGCTTTTGCTATGGAATGCTCTGTCACGTGCATGAGGAGTTTATCCACCATAGTTTCGAAACCATCAAAATTTTGTGCAAAGATCATGGAAATCTGCTTGTCATGACCTTGAAATGTTGCGAAGAAGTCGAACCATCCCGCATCTTTAAAATTTTGTGCCATCTGAGGAAAAGCTTCAAGTAATTATGTCCCTTCTGGCTCCAACTTGGTTATCTGCCCGCTCTTTTTGGGTGCCATGACGGTGATACAATTCTGTGGAAGGGTTTTGAGAACGTCTCGGGTTCGATCACCAACTTTCGAGGACTTTTGAATTCCGATAGTTATCTGTTCACCTGCAGAGCATGCATGGAGTAATAGAAATACTAAAAATAGGCGAATTATGACTTCATACATAGGGAATAATAATCGGGCATTGTGATTTGATATCAAGGTGGCAAGTACAAACCGATCCTTCGAGTTAGTTTTGATAATGAGAATTACAACCTGATATAGATCATACATAGGTATGTAGATCCTATGGCAATGATTTTGGGTGTTAAAACATGATCTTGGGAATGTGGCGCATGCATAACTATCATTACTCCTGGTGCTGCAAGAATAACGTTATTCTTGTAGCGCTCTTTCCACTTTGACAAATTTGAAAATTCAAACGAGGGAAAGGACAAGTGATGTGATAGAAATACTTTTATATCATATCCTAACTTTTAAAAACTTAAAAAAAAAACATATAAAATGTACATAAAAGAATGAAAACATGCTTTCAAACCAAAAGGGCATAAACAAAATTTAACAAGAATCATGAAAAGGGGTAGAACAGGGATTAAGGATGTCCAACAATAAAAAAAAAGGTTAGGGACTAACAATTACAATGAGGCTCTAAAGGCCTTTTTAACATAAAGAAAATCCAAAACCCTAACCCTGGAATATGAAAAGCCAACAGTTTTGTGGACCCCGTTTTGGGTAGTTTGGTGTATCAACTTCTCGGGGGTGTAACTTTGGCATTCTATCTCTGTCTGGGGGAAGCGATAGCTCATTGGAAAGGTATCATCGAGGAGATTCATTATGGGGGCTCAATCAGAGCCTTTGGATATCATTGAGGTGCTTGATCCCCCAAAAAAATCATTTAGGCCCTCAAAATGGACCTAGAAGTTTGGAACTGCTAAAAATAGTAAGTTGCCAACAAATTGTTTTAAGCCAGTTGGAATAGGTGGGTGGCCACCAATATCCACCTGGATCAATCCTCCCTCCTTATGAAGCAATGGTCTCCATTGCATTGAGTTCCCGAGGGAGAGGGGAAAGCGTTTGTTGAATCTAAATCTTGGTGAGTTGCTTGCCTTGCTAGAGAAGTTGTGTTGCTTGGTTTGTGGAAGGATGTCACGAACCTATTGTTGGTGGGGTTGAATTTTTTAAACCAACCTTTTGTATCTTGGTTTGACTGGGCAATGTGGAGGCACCCTTTTAGGTGAATAAACGATATCTTCTTTCTCTTCTGCAATCTGCTTTTGTTGGATAGAAAGGTCTTGGGCCAAGGCTGTAGTGGTTGCAGTGTCCTTATGTTTATATTTCAAACAGATTCTGAAGAGGTTGAATTTAGCAGTATGAGAGATTACCTTGCGACACTTTTTTGGTGGGACAATAGTTGGAACTACCTCTAGTATTCTGTAGAGCTGACCCCCCAAAGTAACAATGACACTACGGGGTCGAGAATCATAAACAGCATGACATTTCCACATATATAGTTGGCCCAAAATAACATCACAGACATAAAGAGGGGAAACATCACACAATACCTCATCCTTGAAGGGCTTGATGTCATAGGACATGCGACACTGATGGCTGACACAAAGATCTCGTCCCTGGCGAGGCCACCCAATGTTGTATGGTTGCGGGTGTGGTGTTGTCGAAAATCCCAACTGTTTGATGACCTCTGCTAAGATGAGGTTATTTTGGATTTTTATATTCACAATAAAATGCAATGAGGTCCCCTTCACCCACATTTGTGAATGGAAGAGGCGCTCCCCCTCTTCAGGATCTGCTCGTTCTTCTGGTTGAATTGTTTTGGTCACGACAGTAGCAGTGGGGTCTGCGTCGATGATCTGTCTTCTCCCATACTTTTTTGAATCAGATTTTGAATATGGGTTCATATATTTTTCTTTGATCTCGACCACCAATGATATTTTTGAGCGACATTCATCGGTGTTGTGCCAGGGGCTTTTGTGGAAATCATACCACTTTCCAGTGTCCTTCTTCATCTTTCCGTAACTCTTATTTTCCTGTGGCTTGGACTGGTTTTTGGGATGATGTTTGTTAGGGTCATCTTTATCATACTTTGGTTTTTTCAGATTTGCATACCCGAACTCCCATTTGTTCTGGTGCCTAAGTTTCTGCTCGATTTTGACAACATATCGATAGGTAGCTCCGAGCGATGAGATGTCCAGAAACTCCATTTCAGTTTGGATGTACCTGTGTAGAGCCCTATGGTATTTCAGAACCAAATGTCACTCATAATATTTGATACCCAGCTTGGTGCGCAAGGTATGGAGGGTATTGATGAACTCTGGCACTGCTTGGCCCCTCTCTTGATGCAGAGTGGTCCATCTCATGTATTAGTCGTCATAGTTACCAACATGGTAATATTATTCCTTGACCGCATCCACAAAAAAATATCAATTGGGCTTGGCCCCATATATTCCAAACTCCTCTGTGGAACTTTGCTACCAATAAGTTTCCCACCAATGTTTGACATGGGGGAGAGCCTTAAGGAGTGCGAAGGTGATCTTTTCCCTGTTGGAAAAATTGTGAACAAAGAAATAACCTTCTAGCATATTTAACCATTTTTTAGGGCATTCACATCTATCTGACCTTCAAATATGAGAATATCAAAATTGACTTGTACCTTGAAAGGAGAGGTGTTTCTAAAGTGGTCGCTTGATGAATATATGCTTGTTGTTATCGATGGTTGTTGAAGAATGTGGGAAAATTTCTTCATCATTTCGTCCCTCAGTCGCGTGAGAGTTTGCTCATGCAACATATTGATAGAATTTTATGCTCCGTCGTTTTTCTTTTCTTCCACTATGGAGGGTTTATTGGGCATGTGAGAGTGATTATCCTCAAGAGAGACAATCTCTAGACCCAACTTTCTATACTCGGACCTCGCTGGGGACATGCACTGAAAAACGATCAAGAGAATCTTACTTTGTTACCACTGATCCAGATTATTTTAGGCACAAAATGAGAGTGGAGATATAATAAAGAAATGTACAGAAATATATCAGATATCCAATAATATAATAGAGATTGATCATAGATATAACCATAAACACAGAGATACAGTAATACACAATTTCTATTAATGAGCGAAATGTACAAAACTATAGAAGTACAGAGTCAAAGACTAGCTGGAATGGTGGCAGCTTATCTTTGAGAAGAGATGTGATGGATACTCACATTTACAAGAATATGATTAAATTGAGGCTCCAAAGGCCTTTTTAACATAAAGAAAATCCAAAACCCTAACCCCGGAAGATGAAAAGCCAACAGTTTTGTGGACCCTATTTTGGGTAGTTTGGTGTATCAACTTCTCGAGGGCGTAACTTTGGCATACGATCTCTGTTTGGGGCGCACGATAGCTCATTGGAAACATATCATCAAGGAGATTCATTATGGGGGCTCAATCAAATCCTTCGAGTATCATTGAGGTCCTCGATCCCCAAAAAAATTTATTTAGGCCCTCAAAATGGTCCTAGAAGTTTGGAACCGCTAAAAATAGTAAGTTTCCAACAAACTGTTTTGAGCCAGTTGGAATAGGTGGGTGGCCACTGATATCCACCTGGATCATATACAACATGAAATTTCCATAAATAAGGTTGGCCCAAAATAACATCACAAACTTCAAGAGGAGAAACATCACACAATACCTCATCTTTGAAGGGCTTGATGCCGTAGGACAGACGACACTGTTGGATGACACGAAGATCACTTCCTTGGTGGAGCCATCAGATGGTGTATGGTTGTGGGTGCAACATTGTTGGCAAGGCCAACCGCTTGATGACCTCCACTGAGATGAGGTTCTTTTGTCTACCTCTATCAATGATGAAGTGCAGAGGAGTACCCTTCACCCACATCTGTGAATGAAATAGTCGCTCGTCTTCCTATGGCTCATCAGGTTCACCGGGCTGGATCTTGGTGGTAGCAACGGTGGCATTGGGTTCTGTGTCGATAATCTGTCTCCCCTTTTCTAGTTTTGAATCTAAGTTGGAACCCACATCTGATTTATAGGCTTTCACCTCAGCTACCAATGACTGCTTTGAGCGAAAATCAACAGTGTTATGCTAGGGGCTCTTATGGAAGTCACACCACTTCCCGGTGTCTTTCTTTGTCTTTCCATTGTCCTTCTTTTTTTGTGGTTTAGACTGGTTGTCCTGAGGCTGTCCATCTTTGCTCTGACATTTTTTCTGTGGGTTGGGGCTGCCCTTGCCCTGCTTCTGCTATGAGGGGTTCCCAGACCAAAACTGTTGTGTCTTTTGTTTAAGCTTCTACTCGATTTTGACAACATATCGATAGGCCGCGCCCAAGGATGAGATGTCCAGAAATTCCATTTCTGTCTGGATGTATCTATGCATACCATCATGGTACTTGAGCACTAGATGTCGCTCATAATATTTGATACCCATTTTGGTGCGCAAGGTATGGAAGATATTTGTGAACTCTAGCACCATTTGGTCCCTTTCCTGTTGCAGTGTGGTCCATCTTGTATACAGGTCGTCATAACTTCCAACATGGTAGTATTGTTCCTTAATAACATCCCTGAAGGACTCCAAGGTGAGTCCAAATGTAAATAATGAGGGTTCCTTTGTTTCCTTTTGCTCACAGAAAGTCTCCCACTAATATTTGACATGGGGAACGACTTTTAGGAGTGCAAATGTAATCTTTTCTCTATTGGAAAAGTATGGACATAAAAATACCCTTCTAGCAAATTCAACCATTTTTCTACAGCATATGCATCTATCTAACCTTCAAATTTAGGAATATTAAAGTTGATTTGTACCTTGAAGGGGGAGATGCCTTTTCTTGAGGAATATGCATCGCCTTTTGGTAGTCGTCAAAGTATTTGTGCAAAACTATCCATCATCTCATTCCTCTGTTGTGCAAGGAATTCCTCTAGCAACAGTTTGAAAGGATCTCCTATCCTGTCATGTTTCTTTTATCCCACCATCGAAGGTTGCTTGGGCGTGCAAGAGCTCTTGTCCTTAAGAGAAACAAGCTCAAGACCCAACTCTTTCTACCCTAACCTCGCCGGGGACATGCACTAAGAACGACAAGGAGAAGACCGCTCTGATACCGTTGATCTAGATTTTTATGAGAAGAACAAAATGAATACAAATCTATATTTTTAACATGGAGATACCCAAAACAATAATAGAGATACATTAAAACTTGGCTTCTATTAAATAAAGAAATATGTTGAAACTGCAAAATGCAAACTGAAAGAAGCTTGCTAGAATGGTGGCGGCTTATCTCTGAGAAGAGATGTGATGGTTGCGGCCATTCTCAAGAAGATGAGTACAATGAGGCTCCAAAATCATTTTTACATCAAACATGAATACCAAAACCCTAGACATCCAAAAACCTAACCCTAGGAGATGAAGTGCCAAAATTCGTCTGGGCCCCGTTGGGGTAAGTTGGTATATCAACTTCTCAAGGTCGTAACTTTTGCATACAATCTTTGTTTTAGGCACATGATAGCCTGTTGGAAAGGTCTATCCGAGGACTACACATTATGCCATCACACTTTGTCTTTGTCTATTGTGTGATTGTGATAGGCCCAAAAAACGTTGTTTATGGCCTCAAAACGGCCCTGGAAGTTTAGGACCCAAAAAGCTAGAAAAAAACTGCCAAGATGAAAACTGAAACTACCAAGATGACATCTGTATGTGAGCCAGTTGGAATAGGTGGGTGGCCACCGATATCCACTTGGATAATCTTTAGTCTTAGCATTGATCCCTAAGATTATTGTTTTGGCCACATTTTATTTATTTCTTGGGTGCTATGTAGTTTGGAATTTCTTCTTCAGCTTGGCATTTCTATTTTTTTTGTTTGATGTACCCATATGTGTGGTTTGGAATATTTCTCTCCCATATGGACTATCACAAACTTCAAGAGATTAGATGAGCATTGAGGACACACGAGGAAACAATTGAAGGAAATTGAAGTTCAATTCACATAGTTTTGAAGAAAATTCAAGAGTAGGATATTAATGTAGCCTCCCAGATTGAAACCATAATGGGGACATTGGTGCAACAAAAACGCCAAATTAATGCAGTGGAAGCATAATGTGTGTCACTTCGAAGCATGGTAGTAAATTTGACAAAAGGAGAGAAATTTGGAACTTCCAACTAGGTCCAATCACTAAATTCAAACTATGGAAACTCTTGGAAGACAATATAGTGCACAAGCTCCCAGAAAATAAAGATTTGAACATGTAGGTGATGAACCCAATCAAGGAAGTAGTAGATGAAGCTTCCGACTGACACACCTTTTGCTAAGTTTGCATGTTTTACAAAGTAATTAGGATTTTAGGCTTGTTTTGTAGAAGTTATGCTTTTAGATACTTTTGGAAAATGTTGTATTTGAAATTGGAAGTGGCCTTGATGAATGTAGTCTTCTCTTGGTCCTAAAGCCATATGGGTATCTAGTAATAGCTCAAACAAGGCCCATATTGGAAAAAAATGACATGATGTAGCTCATTCATGAGATCATCTATGTGAGGGATGGGGAACTTATTCTTGATGAAAAGTTGATTGCTCAATGATCAATACAAAGGTTATAAGAAATATTTTTTCCTCGACAAGACAATTAGGGAAACATAAGGGATCTTGCTAGGGGTTATGATCCCAACTTCCGAAATTTCCTCCAAAATCCTTTCTATCTCATACTTCTAAAATTATATTACACCACCATGGGACATTCGTTAGGGTCTAACTCTATAATATATTACATGCCCTTTTTGGGTGGATGTTCTACAAGTATATCTTGGAAGACTACCTTATACTTCCAAGATAAGCTAGAGAGGCTTGAAGCATAAGTTTTTTGGGAAGGAGTTTCCTCCATATAGTACAAGCAAATCATGAACCCAAAGTGAACCTTCTTCAAAATTTTAGACATGTGTTTTGAGTCCACAATTTGGATACTTTTAGGTTCTAGTCTTTTGAGAGTAACTTCAAAACCATATTGTCTTAAGGAGAGAAACTTATGTTGGTGGTTAATGTAATAAGTCTCTATTGAAATCAACCATTGAATACCTGAAAAAATGTTTTATCTTCCAATACTTGTGACATAGAAGTCATCCTCAAGGCTATAATATTTCATAGTAAGTTCCACCTTGTGCACTACACTTTCACACTTAATATGTTTATATCATGTGATGCTAATGGAAAATCATTCAAAAGTATCCACATGGAGGCCTAAATGCTTAACCTATTTCTTATCGAGAATATTTAGTGTATTGTGAAGATATGCCATACCAAATACCTTCTGTTTTGTAATATGTACATAAAACTTAAAGGTTTCAACTATAATGACCCAGTCATTGCAATAAGATAGACTGAGGGTTCACCAATTTCTAATGGTGTAGGGGATTGGTCTTGTGGACTAGATCTATCACTAGGTTCTTCAAGGAGAGTATCCTTTGTATATTCAAATTCAAATTTGGACTAGTGTAGGTCTTTTGCGATAAAATGTTTTTGAGTGTTACGAACACGACACTTAAACCCGGGTTTATAGCATTTTCATATGGGGTTTGATGGTGACGTATGAGATTTTTGGGTGGGTTGAGGTCTAGGGGATTCAATTTTTGGCATTTCAGACTTTCCCTCTTCCTTGTCCTTCCTATAATATGTATAACAACTTCCAATAGAGCCAAATATTTTTCTTTTAATAACTTCAACATGATTTATTTTTTTCCTAGGTTTCAAAGCCTTGGAAATCCTAGAGTGCTTCCTCTCATTTTGAGGATAGTACCCAGGGTAAACCATAGAATATTTAGGGTACAAGGCTGGTAATCGACAGGGCTTGAAGCCATTACAATAATATACCCATTATGAGCTCAACATCTCACTTGCGGGAATTGAACTCGGGTGGGGAGGATGAAAACTTTCCTCCCAACCACCCAAGCTAAACCTAATTGACAACTTCAACACGACTTTATACTCTACTAGATATGGTAATGAATTTTTCAAAATAGTTAGAGTCATACATTTTTACCTCAATCTAGAGATTTGTTTATAGATTTGAAACATGGATGTCTTGCACTAGACCTATAAAGAGATTGGCCTTGTACTTTATGACTCAAAACCTACTATATTCTTTTGTGATCAAGTCCTTCTAGAAAAAGAGCTAGAACTTAGCATCATAAGGGTCATCCTAGTGGCAATATGTTCTTTGAGTTAATGGCTCTGCAAACTTAGTAAAATCCCCTCTAGGGTTTTTAACAAACCATCTATCACCCCATGTATAGGTTTCCTTTTCCAAATGTTGTAGGGCCACTTTTAACTTTTCACCTTATTCATACACATGTTGCACCTTGAATGCTAATTTGATCTTGCTTACGAGATATGCACAACTTCCACTTCATTATCGAAGTAATCTTGTGAGATCTCAATGTAGATGTTGAAAGTAGGTTTACGAGAATTTAATGGCAACAACGAGATCATATGGGTGTTATCCTTCATTCTCAAAGGGTTTAGATCATCCTCCCCCCCAAGAAAGATTGATGTATGTAATGAAGAATAAGATTTTGTGGCTCCTTTACCTCGCACCAACTACCTCATTTATTTTGCAAACCTCATAAAACTTTCCTTTATCTCTTCCTTAGTCACACAACTTTGGGATATAATCGTCAATTGGGTTTAGCTTGGGTGGTTGGGTGGAATGATTGTTATCCTCCCCACCCAAGTTCAATTCCCGCAAGTGACATGTTGAGCTCTTAATGAGTATATTATTGTAATGGCTTCGAGCCTTGTTGTTGACCAACCTTTTTCCCTGAAGATTCTAGGGTTTACCCTGGGTACCATCCTCAAAATGAGGAGAAGTACTTGGGGGTTTTCCACGGGCTTTGTAACCTGGAAAAAAATTGGGATATAGTCCTCAAACATTTTTGTTTTTGTTTAGTTGTTTAGTTGTTTTGAAAGTAAAAATCAAGAGTGAAGATCCGCTAAAGCTTTGCTACACACTTGTACTATTCCAATAC